>SNQN01002604.1:7774-24307 GCA_008642245.1 Bassia scoparia | reverse complement strand
TAGGCCTAAAATCTTTGACTAATTGAGGTTGAGCTACCTTGGGAACCAAGGTTATTGTAGCACAATTCCATGTCCTAAAAATATTTGATTATATAATACTAAAGCACTATGTCAGATGTTATAGTACTAGATATAGTATTCATTGGTACTAGATAATAAGAATAATATAAAACGAAATTTCAAAACCCTATGTCTGACATGAGTGTTTCGTTTCAATTTCATATGTCTGACATAGTTTCAATTTCGAAACCCTAAATCATAATATAACATAAACGAAATTTCGAAACCCTAATCCTTACTAAATCATAGTTCGAAACCCTAAACCTTACTAAAATCATAAATTAAACAAAAAAAATCTTGAAATTCGAACATAATAAGGGGTAAAGTGATAGAGGAGAAAAAACCTTGCAATGAAATAGAGAGTGGGAGCAGTAGCGGTAGGGAGCGGCAGCAGCAATGAGCGAGGAGGGAGCAGCGGGAGGAGATGTGAGAARAAGGCGAATGGAGGGAGATGKTGAATGCGTGATTTGGTGATTTTGGGTGAGGGAGTTGATTRAAGAAGGCGAATGGAGAGAAATGGKGTGTGAGATGGTGAATGCAGCRATGAGATGGTGAAATGGAGCGAGTTGAAAATGAAAATGAAAATGGAGGTGTATATGTGTGCCAATTGCAAACAGGATGTCATGTGTTCCAAAATCAATATTTTGACTAATACTATAGGTAATCAACATAGTAATATTGGTTACATATAATTGGTTTAGTAAATCTAAATAAATTATTTGTAACTCATATTTTTTTTTTATAGTTACTCAAAATTTTATCTGTAACCAACATTAATGTGATGGTTACAAATAATATCTATATGTAGCCAACCTTGTTAAATGTTGGTTACAAAAAAGTAATTGGTAACCAACAATGAGCATGATGGTTACAAATAAGGGGTTATTTATAGTAATTTTTCTACTAGTGAAGGGTACCTTAAGGACTCGAGTTTTTTTAAAAAAGAAATAAAAAGAGAAAAAACATATTGTCCAAAAAGAAAATTGTATGAATAATTTAAAACTTATATTTAGGAATGAAGATTGTTGCAAATATAGACAAAAATACACATATATAATAACAAAGGAAGTGCAGAGTACTACTATTGATTGAAATAATCAATAACTAATTCCACTTGTACACAAATTTAAACCGTCAAAGTAATTTTTTTATTCTAAAATTAAAAATTCTATAAACATGTAATAATATTTTTTTTGTTACTTTTAATTTCTTTCAAATAAAAAAAGTGAATTACTCATTATATTTCCCTCAAAGCTAGAATTTGTATGAAGTTCAATTTTTTTGAGTTTATTAGGTTATAACCTTAAAATTTTATGGATATGACCAAAAAATAAACAAATAATTTTTTACAAAATTGACTTTCATTGACTTCGGTAGTCTTTTAAAATAAAGACCATTAAAGAATTTTCCCCCTCTTGCATGCTTTGTTACTAATTTTGGGCTATGTACGGCAATGAGAGCGGAACTTTTGGCTCTACTTAAAGGAATTAAACTGGCTTGGGAGAGAAAGGTGGCTCTACTCAAAATCYGGGTGGACAATCGTGCTTGTTATTATACCCGATTTAGCACGGGACTAGCAGTTAATGCGTGGAGTACCATTCAAGGGAATCAAGCTAGCATYCCRGAGGAGTTAAGYTGCGAGATTACATATAACGTACAATAAAGAGCTGTTGCGCAAATCAAGGAGGAAATCACGCTAGYAGTTAATTCTAGAWTTTGTATAGGGCTTTATGAGTATAAATAAAAGATCAATGTAACGAAGGAAGGACATTCTGAATTCTTCTCCTCTCCCATATTCTGACTTAGATAATCRATAAGAAAARCTTGTACTCGGTGGAYGAAAAGGCCAATTGAAGGCGTGATTCATAGTGGATTGGTGGCCTCATTGCTACCCGCGGTTTTCTCCCATCTTTGGGTTTTCGCGTCACCAATTTCGTGTGTCTATACCTTAGCCCTTCAGCAAAGCCGGGAGGAAACCCAGCAGGCCCTCCAAACCCTGAAGGCTAAGCTGATTGCAGCTTCAAGTAAAAGGCGCAAAGCTACTAATCTTGAGGATATTCCTAACATGGGTAATTTATCTTCAGGTGAATCMGAGGAAGAGGACGACGATCCATCCTTCCATGAAGAGGAGGTGGAAAAACCCGGTGACAATGAAGAAAAAGGTCCCGAGAATGAAAACCTAGAAGGAGAGGAGAACCCTAGTCCAAGTGCCAAGAGGCTAGCTAAGCTGGAAGCTGAGAATAAGCGGATGATGCGCATGCTAGCTAAGCTACCTGGCGCCCCCGTTCCGGTTTCCCATGAAGCTGCGGATGGATATACCCGTTCCCCCTTTGTTTCYGCGATTGCTAGGGCTAACATCCCTAAAAAGGTAGGWATTGCTATGCCTAAATTGTATGACGGTACTACTGACCCGCATGACCATGTAGCACAGTATAAGCAGCGAATGTGGGCTCTGYCTATCCCTTGGAACCTGATAGAAGCTACGATGTGTAAGTCGTTCGGTTCGACGCTGTCAGGCCCTGCCTTGCAGTGGTTGATCAACCTAAAGCCAGGTTCCATTCCAAACTTTGCTACCTTAATTAATAAGTTTTACCTGCAGTTTGCTAGCAGCAGARCAATTGATAAGCTACTAGCGATTTGTACTGCGTCGTCCAAAAACCTGGCGAGACGTTGCGCAAGTACCTACATAGATTTAGTTCCGAGATGATCTCTATTAAGAACCTGGATGCATCTACTACCACAGAAGCGTTCAGGAGAGGACTAGCCCCTCAGTCGAGGCTGTATTATGAACTAACCAGGTACCCCTGCACGTCGTTTGCTGACGTGCAAACGAGGGCCAGAGCCGAGATCCTGGTAGAGGAGGATGAAGCAGTTAGGAAGATCTTAGCCGCTCCCGCTGAGAATAAGACCTTTCCCCCAGGCAGAATGATAAGCGCCAAGGCGGGAACCGGTATCAGCCTTACTAGCAGAGGACCCAAGGGTCTAGTAGTGAACAGGTAAAGCAGGTAAGGTCTTGCGAATATCCAACTGTGTCTAGCTATTGCTTCACTGTAGATGTAGTAGGTGTGGTAGACGCCATGGGCAAATTGGATGCACCTGTTAGGTGGTTATCCAAGAGCCTCAAGCCGAATAGCGAGAAGGACCCCTCYAAGTGGTGTAGCTACCATAGCGACCGTGGCCACACCACGGAGGAGTGCAGCGCGCTTAAGAAGGAGGTAGCATGGTTGATAAGTAAGGGTCACCTGGACCACCAGCTAAATCGAAAAGGTAAGACGAATAACAGTAACCGAGGAAATAATAATTACAATAACAATCGTGATAAGCARGTATAGAAGAGTTCTGGGGCTTSGGCCCCACCTCCGGATCCGRCCCATGTAAAGGTTGTACAGGTAATAATTGGTGGCTCGGAGGTGTGTAGGTTAACATACTCCGCGGCTAAAAGAAGTGCTAGGGCAAACCCGGATGGAACACCAGCTAGCCCCAGGTCCGACCTGGACAAGCAGCTAGCAAGCATGCCCATCACTTTTGATGATGCAGGCGAAGGTGATGAGCACCTCGAYAGCTTAGTAATCTCTCTAACCATAGCTAACTGSTTGATTAAAAGAATATTGATTGATAGTGGCAGCKCAGCTAATGTCATTTTCAAAAGTGCCCTTGAGAGCATGGGGTTTCAGGAGAAAGACATAGTGCGGAAATCCACTGTCTTAGTAGGGTTCAGTGGAGAATCCCAACAGACCGTCGAGGAAGTCAYCCTACCTACGTACGCTAAGGGGGTGAATCYTCCCACCAGGTTTAATGTGGTAGATAGTCAATCTGCTTATAATGTTATTTTGGGTACCCCTTGGATTCATAAGATGAAGGCGGTACCCTCTACTTACCATCAAGTGCTTAAGTTCCCCACTAGCTGGGGTGTGCAGGAAATCAGGAGAGACCGRAAGATGGCTCGCGAATGCTATAGCGTGATGATGAAACCCCAGAAGGAGTCTATCTAGCAATTACAGCTAGATCCAGCACCAACAAGGCCTAGCGACCAAGATCTAGACGAAGTGGCGCTGGATCCTAACTTGCCTGAGCAGACTGTATTAATTGCAGCTAGCTTAAGCCCGAAAGAAAAAGGTGATTTGATTGAGTTTTTAAAAGCTAATAAAGATTGTTTTGCTTGGTCCCATGAGGATATGACAGGTATAGACCCTAGCGTGATAACGCATTGGCTAAACGTGGACCCGTTTGCCAAGCCGGTGAAACAGAAAAGAAGAAAGTTCGCACCTGAGCGGAACTTGATCATAAATAACGAAGTAGCTGAGCTGCTAAAGTGTGGAAAGATTCGAGAGGTTTCCTACCCCGATTGGCTAGCTAACGTAGTAGTGGTAAGCAAGAAAAACGATAAATGGAGGGTATGCATCGATTTTACTGATTTAAATAAAGCATGTCCAAAAGACCCATTCCCATTACCCCATATAGATGCAATBGTAGATGCTACTGCTGGCCACGAAARGCTAACCTTCCTAGACGCATACTCTGGTTATAATCAGATACTCATGCACCTAGAGGACCAGGAAAAGACCRCCTGCGTCACTGCTAAGGGAATTTATTGTTACACTGTAATGYCTTWTAGTTTGAAAAATGCAAGTGCTACATATCAGCGGCTTGTGAACAGGATGTTCCAAAAGCAGCTGGGGGACACGATGGAAGTGTATATAGATGACATGCTAGTAAATTCCAAAAGGACGGACGACCACGTGACCCACCTAAAAGAAACATTTGACGTCCTAAGATAATACCGTATGAAGCTGAATCCTACCAAGTGTTCATTCGGGGTAGCTGCAGGTAAGTTCTTAGGCTATATTGTGACACAACGAGGAATAGAGGCTAATCCCGAACAGGTAAAGGCAATCTTAAATATATAGTCACCTAAGAACCTAAAAGAGGTGCATAAATTAACTGGTAGAGTAGCAGTACTAAACAGGTTCATTTTGCGTTCGTTAGACAAGTGCCACCTATTTTATAACGTGTTGAAAAAGAATAAAGGCTTCGATTGGACTGATGAACACGAAAAAGGCCCTACAGGCGCGCAAAACTTATCTGATGTCTCCTCCCTTGCTTACCAAGCCGTTGGAAGGAGAGACTTTGCAATTATACCTAGCTGTCAGCGGTAACGCCGTAAGTGCCGTGCTAGCTAGGGAAGGTGAGAGACAGCAGCTCCTGATCTATTACGTAAGTAAAACGCTCCTGGAAGCAGAATCAAGGTATTCTTCCCTAGAAAAACTTATAGTAGCACTAGTCACTGCTTTAAAGAAGCTCCGGCATTATTTTGAGACACATCCTAAACTTGTCATGACTAATTATCCAATTAAGGCCATGCTATGTAAACCCGGATTATCTGGCAGGATGAGCAAGTGGGCAATTTGCCTTAGCGGTTACGATATTAGGTACATGTTGAGGACGACAATAAAATCCCAAGCACTGGCTAACTTTGTGGCTGACTTTAGCCCAGGCTTAGAACCAATAGCCATCCAGGTGATCCATGCAGGAAGTGGGAAAAGGCAGCTGTACGTCGACGGTTCCTCGAATTTCCGAGGAGTTGGCCTTGGCGTGGTGCTAAAGTCGCCACAAGGGGACATGATAGTAAGAGCTATATGTTGTGATTTTAAGTAAACTAACAATGAGGCCGAGTACGAGGCATTGCTTGCAGGTATGACGGTGGCTAAGGACTTAGGGGCAACAAACCTCCAGGTGTTTAGCGATTTGCTGTTGATTGTGAGCCAGCTGCGAGGGGAATTTGCAGCAAAAGATTGTAAAATGTCTAGGTACCTAGAAATAGCTAAGCAAAAGATGAATGAATTTGAAAGATTTGAAATCAAGTAGGTACCCCGAGATCCAAACACAAAGGCCGATGCCCTTGCTAGCTTAGGATCCGCCATGAGAAAGTGTAGCTTCGATTCAGTGCCCATAGAACATCCAGCTATGCCAACTATTGAGAAAGATGAACAGGTGATGCCCAACTATTGACAACGTGCTATTTAAAAAGCCTTCATCTGGTGTCCTGCAACGCTACCTAAATAAAAATGAGCAAAGAACCACGTTGAAAGAATTCCATGATGGCGAGTGTGGTACACACTCAGCCGGAAGGATGCTAGCTAAAAGAATCCTAACCTACAGCTACTACTGGCCAACTATGAAGCATGATGCTAACAGATACGCAGCAAGCTACGATAGCTGCCAAAGACATGGAGGTACGTCCCACCAAGCACTAGAGCAGTTGCATCCATCCTCACACCATGACCCTTCATGAAGTGGGGAATGGACATTGTAGTAAGCTACCAGCAGCACCAGGTAAAAAAGTATATATGCTAGCTTTAACCGATTATCATTCCTATGGACTAACATAATCTGCAGGTTTGGTGTACCTAGCGAAATCATGTGCGACAATGGCTCGCAACTCATTAGTAACAAAACCAGAGTTTCTGTCAAAAATGGAATATAACGTTAACTATGTCTACTCCTAGGTACCCACAGGCCAACGGCTAAGCAGAGTCCAGTAATAAGTTGGTAATAAACGGAATAAAAAGGCGATTGAATTCGGCTAAAGGAAAATGGGTAGAGGAGCTACCTAAAATTCTATGGGCTAACAGGACCACCCCTCGAGGTGCTACTAGACAAACCCCTTTCTCACTTGTGTATGGTTGTGAATCAGTTTTACCTGCAGAAGTAGTTGTGCCTTAGGCTAGGTACGGACTCATGACCTCAAACGCAAACGACGAGGATCTGCGCCTAGACGTGGATACGCTAGAGGAATTGAGGGATGCAGCTAGCATCAGAATGGCGGCGTACCAGCAGACAGTAGCTAGAAGCTTCAACAAGAAGGTAAAAGCAAGAACATTTGCAGTTGGGGACTGGGTGCTCAGAAAAACATTCCAGAACACCCAAGAGTTGAATGCAGGAAAGTTGGGAGCTAATTGGGAAGGCCCCTACCAAGTAAGCAAGGTATTTGGTAATGGAGCATACAAGTTAGTCTCACCAGAAGGAAAAGAAGTGCAAAGAAGCTAGAATGCTTGCCATTAAAAGAAATATTACTTCTGAAGGTAAACCACAACAGGAGCTAGTCCAAAATACAAAGTACTCTTGCACAATTGTATAAAATAGTTGTATATTCACACATGAAATGAAATCGTGTATGGACAACTAAGAAGGAATGCATGCATAAAAAGAATTGTAAAGCGAACATTATACGAATATTGAAGCAGACGCATAAATCGATAATAAAAAGACCACCTACGGGTCATCAAGCATTCAAAAGTTAAGGTTGCTAAGGCAGCCAAATAAAGTTGCAGCTGAGATGATCAGTTGTAAGCATAGTTAACCAAAAGGAAATGTTAAAGTATTCATGTTAAGCTGCACATGCCGCAGCCATAGCCCAAAAATTGTTAAAATTCTGATATTAAAAAGTTATGCCTGGTCAGTAGGAGTCTCATCATTTGTAGCAGCAGGGTTCTCCACCTCAACAGCATCACTGGTGACTCTAGCAGCATCATCAAGCATCTGAACAAGATCTAGAAAAGTGCGAGAAGGACCAGCTCCAGCTGCTGCAGCATCACCAGCTACCTTTAACATACTCCGGAATTCTTCATCCTCCAAGTCAGACATTTGACCAATGGAATCCACATAGTCATCTATGTTGGCCTTGACTTCCTGCTGAACATCGCGGTTGAAGAGCGCCTTCCAGGAGAGCTTAGCCAACTCCGTGATAACAACCACAACCTTTTCTTCACGGGCATTCCGAGTGACCTCGTCTTTAGCCGCTTGAAGAGTCCTAATAGTCTCAGCATCCGCAGTAGCAACAGTCTGAAGAGCGTCAACGGAGGTTTGAAGAGCTTCCTTTTCCTCGGTAAGACGTTGACCATCTTGAACCAGCTTCTTCTTTTCCTCGTCCCAGCCAATCATCTTTTGTTCCATCAGCTTCCTCTCAGCTGCCCAGGAAGTCTTCTCCTTGTCTAGCTGGGCAACCTGCCTAGATAGCTTGTCGGACTTCTGGGCCAAGGCCCTAGACGCCAGGATATTCTAAAGGAGCTGCAGAGCCATGTGAGCCCCATTATTCAGCACAGTCTCAGCATCCTGTTTCTTCAGGCGGATTGCAGCAGCAGAGAAAAGCAGCTTCTCACACTCAGGCCACACTCCTCCATCAAGGCCCTCATGATCTAAGTATTTTCTCGGAAAAGTAAGGTTAACCCGTAAGGAAGTGAGCCGAAGGGGTCACCATGGGCTGCTTACCAGCCGCATCGTACTTAGCAGACGGAGCTTCAATGACTATGCCTGGCTGCTTGGGTGGAGCAGTCTTGTCAGCAGGACCCATCCCTTTGTCCACAACAGAAGTTCCAGCTTGCGACTTGCTAGCTGGCTGACTGTTAGGAGTGCTGGAAGGAACACCCTTCCTCTTCAGAGCTCGCCTCATCTCATCACGGGACATGTTTAAATCTGATGGCACAAACAGAAGGTAAGCAGGCAATGCAGAAAAGAGCAACAAACAAGTAAATCCACTATGAACTCACCTAAAGCCAACGGGGTCGAAGAAGATGATTGATTAGCAGATAGGTCTACAGCTTGGTTGAAAGTGCGTTGATGCTCAGGAATCTGTAGCAGAGCCTTAATCTTGCTAAGTGTATCCGGGGCTGGTGCCACGTTAAGGATTTTCACTGCAAAGAAAAAGCCCACGCATAAGCACACAACACCACATCAAACACCTAGCATGCAAACACCAAATCAAAAGCCTATACCTTCATCATTTCAACCTTCCACCAAGAAGGCTCCAGCCTCACCCAAAGACTCCGTTTTCACAAAAAAATATCTAGTTTTCCACCCTCTTTCAGGTGCATTGGTGTTTAAAGCCAGGTTGGACAAGTTTGGTTTGATTCTTAAAGTAAACCGAGAATTCGAATTCCTCTTTAAGCTATAATATTGGAAAAGCTCTTGAAAAGAAAAGTATGATTTCCAAGACTCAGTGAGATGATCAATCACACTGCAAGTTTTCCAGAACATCTTCTGAATTGGCCAGGACTCGGATGGAAGTAAGGACTGACCTAACTAGAGGAGTAAAATCAAACAAATACCTGAGAAGGAAGGGATATTCAAAATAACACACGTAACCAGGTGGACAGGTAGGAGGGCGGTCACGAGGAGAAGGGGCAACAAGAATCRCCTCAGAAGGAAAACCTCCCCTCAATCGAAGGTGAGCGAAGTCTCRTTCGGTAATGACACTTTGAACCTCTTCATTKGCCCTTCYCATGTCTGGTGCCCTAACAGGAATTGGGTGAGACCTCTTCCTGGCACAAGTTTTATAGCGGGGCATAAAAGTCTAAATGCACAAAGAGAGAAGAAGTTACCTGAAAAATCGTGGCAACGGCGAGAAAACAAAGAACGAGAAAGAATGGAAGCCAGAGGTCTTGAAGGAAACAGTAAAGGAGATGAAAAGTTTGAACGAAGTTGAAAAGTTTGAAGTGAGATGTGAAGTTTGATTGGGAGAAGTAAAGGAGTTGTAGAAGTTAAAAGTTTTGATGTGACGGGGGCACGAGTAATGAGGGTAATTATGGAGAAACTGGGCGATTAAAATGAATGGTGAAGTAATGAATCTGAAAACTGTCAACGTCGTGGGAAGTTACGAAACTGCCCTTCAATAAAATCGCCATAAGCCAAGGAAAATTTATGGGAAAATGTTATACCCGGTTTAGCACGGGACTAGCAGTTAATGCGTGGAGTACCACTCAAGGGAATCAAGTTAGCATCCCGGAGGAGTTAAGCTGCGAGATTACATATAACGTACAATAAAGAGCTGTTGCGCAAATCAAGGAGGAAATCACGCTAGTAGTTAATTCTAGATTTTGTATAAGGCTTTATGAGTATAAATAGAAGATCAATGTATCTCCCATATTCTGACTTAGATAATCGATAAGAAAAACTTGTACTCGGTGGACGAAAAGGCCAATTGAAGGTGTGATTCATAGTGGATTGGTGGCCTCATTGCTACCCGCGGTTTTCTCCCATCTTTGGGTTTCCGCGTCACCAATTTCGTGTGTCTATACCTTTGTTGCACTTTGTTAGCTTACATTTGTTGTATTAAATTGATTGCTCAATAGTTTGTTCAACTTGTCTAGCTGCAGGTTCCGATCCATGCTAGCTTGCTAATTGCTTGGCGAAATCTAGCCTAAACACTTGTGTGCAATTGCTACTTCACGAAGGGGCAAATAATCTGGGGCCTCATCGCTAACTTATTCAGCAGTGTAAGACAATGCTTGCTTCCCCACAATGGACAATTCAACTTATGCATTGCTTTAGAGAGGCCAACTCGGCTGCGGATTGGCTAGCAAATACTGGAATCAAGCAACAAGAGGCGTTCACTGTGCTTCAACACATTCCTTCAGATTTAGCTAGCATAATAAGCAATGACATTCTAGGTGTCGCTATGCCACGTTTGGTTTCTATAGTGTGTTTTTCTTAGTTTTTGTTTTTTATTTCTCCCTTATTTGAGCCTTTGTGCTCTCTTTTGCATAAAAAAAAACACAAAAGGCAAATTAAGGAAGAATGAGGTTAGAAGTAACTAATTAATGGAGAAATACAAATGATGCAATGAATGTAACAATCAACAAAAGTGAACAAAATAGAGTATCGGTATAGATGAGAGAAACATTCAAATCTACATTTTTATTTTTACAGCATACCCTAATTGGTTGCAATCAATTTACAAACATTCAAAATACATGCAATTGAACCACCCTAGAAGAGAAAATTGTTCGTCTGGGCTTGTTGTCTATAAAATTTGCATTAATTGAATTTGATCAACATCCTTACACTAATTTAATTTTCCATCAATAATGAATCTCCCTTTTTATATTAAAAAATAAAAATCATAATAATAATTAGGTTACACATAAAGTAGAAGGTAAGTAGGTTGGTGGAAGAAGGTAAGTAGGAACTATACCCAGGATGTAAAACCTTTTCAAAGTTGTCTTTTATGATTCATTTATTCCTCTTTAAGTGCCTAAATAGGGTGAGTAATGCAACTTTTGGTGACCTTTTAGAATTGTTGAGAGAGGCATTTCCTATGGCTAAGCTTCCTAAATCCTATAACGAATCAAAGAAAATTGTGACAGATTTGGGCCTTGATTATAAAAAAAAACATGCTTGTCCCAATGATTGTGTTTTGTATTGGAAAGAGCATGAAGGAGCAAATATTTGTCCAAAACGTGGAACACCAAGGTGGAAATCTGAAAAGGTCCCAGCAAAGGTTTTAAGACATTATCCATTGAAGCATAGACTCCACAGATTATTCATGTGTCCTAAGACTGCAGAATCTATGATTTGGCACAATATTGGATGAAAGAAAGATGGTAAGATCAGACATCCTGCTGATGCTCAATCTTGGAGGGACTTTGATAAAAAAATATCAAAATTTTGCATCAGATCCTTGAAATGTTAGATTAACTCTTTCTAGTGATGGTTTCAACCTCTTTCGAACCATGAGTGTTGCTCACGTACAACACATGGCCTGTAGTGTTGATTAACTATAATCTTCCACCTTGGTTGTCTATGAAACCCGAATATTTCATGTTGTCTTTATTGATTCCTGGACTAAAATCCCCTAGAAAAAATATAGACATATACTTACAACCATTGGTTGAGGAATTAAAAGAATTGTGGAAGAATGGAGTTGAAACTTATGATGCATTTAAAAAACAATCATTTCAAATGCATGTAGCATTGATGGGGACCATAAATGATTTTCCTRCATATTYCATGTTATCAGGTTGGCCAAYAAAAGGTAATTATGCATGTCCTAATTGCAACCATGATGTRAAACCTAACTATTTGCCTCATAGTAGAAAGAATTGTTACTTGGAGABTAGAAGGTTTCTAGACATGAACCATCGTTGGAGAAAGGATAAAAAAAYYTTTGATGGAACAATAGAGGATCSTTSTKCACCTACTYYYTTGTCGGGTGATGAGGTTTTGCTTGAATTAGAGAACTTTGTCAATGATTTTGGGAAGGAAAAGAAAGGTGGAGGTACTAAAGGGACATGGAAAAAGAAATCTATATTTTTTTGAAAAAGTATTGGCCGATGTCAATCGATCACAATCTGATGTCATGCTATGAGAAGAATATTTTGATAATATTATTGAACTATTAGACATTGGGAACAGATGACATTAAGCGCGTCTTGATTTAGTGAAGCTAAAGATAAAACCTCATTTGCCACCTTATCTTCAGATGATGGTAAGTATGTTGATCCAGGAATTTTACCATGGTAATGCAGAAAAAGATTTGTTTCTCAAAGTCCTCAAGGAAGCTAAACTACCTTATGGGTATGCGTCCAAACTATCAAGATGGTACAACAGAAGAAAGAAGATTAGTGTTATAGAGTCATGATGCACATGTTATGCTTCATCATTTGCTTCAGTTTGCAGTCAGGAAATCTTGCCCGAAAGTGTCGCATGTACTCTTTATAAGATTGAATTTTTTCGAGGTATTGTAGTAAGTTGTTGACTTGAAGAATTAGGTGAGTTGGCATGATGAATTGTTGAGATACTTTGTCAATTTTGAAATGATTTTTCCTCCTAGCTTCTTTGATGTTTGGTTCACTTCTGTTCATTTAGTAGATGAAATTAAATTTGGTGGACCGGTACAATATCGTTGGATGTACTTTGTTGAGAGTATTTCAAGATGAAGTCATATGTTGGTAATAAAGTCGTCCAGAAGGATGTATGAAATGGATATTTGATGGAAGAATGCCCTAACATTTTGTTCAAGATATCTACATTGATAGTGTCATAGCTCGATTAGATAGAAGTTTGTTAAGCGTGTCCATTAATTGAATGAAACATTATCCTTTTTTCCAAGTAGGATAACCTATTGAGGAAAAAATAAAAGAAGGAAAAGGATGCACTTTCAACTTGCAAAACCTTAAGCAGCTCATAGATATGTCATCTTTCATAATGCAACAACGAAACTGTGGAATAATTAATTAAGTAGGAGATAACTTTGGTCTTTTTTTATTATTTTTAAAATTCTTAGTAGTTTATCATGAATTGTGTTTTGTTTTTAGTGGAATGAGAGTTTAGTGAGCGCAAGCGAAGCGTAGATGGGATAGATCTAAGTTCATAGTAAGGTATTATGATTGGCTTCGAGAAAGGTGATTCAGAGCACATGTTGGTGACATTTCTGGTTATAAGTAAATCAATTGGAATACTGATTTTTGTGATGGGTATAGGTTTTAACACAGACGTGATTACGTATTAAGACAAAAATAGTGGAGTCATCATTGAGACTGATTAAGTTTTGCTAGCTCGAGGGATCAAAATCCAGTTGATGGGGAAGTTACCTATTATGGTGTAATTAACGAAATTATTGAGCTAGATTTTTGGTCTAAATTTAGTGTCATGTTGTTCAAATGTGATTGGTTTCTTGGTGATAGTGATAAATATGGCCTTGCATTTGTCAATTTCAAGAAGAAGTGCTCCATAGACGACCCGTTCGTATTGGCATCTCAGGTACACCAGGTTTTCTTTATCCAAGACCCAGTTGAGGATGGCATTCACTATGTTATGAGAAGAATCCCACGAGAAGTTTTTGACATTGGGGATGAACTTGACGAGGAGACGTATTGGAATGAGCCTCATGATTCCACTTCCAAAGAATGTCCTTATATTGATGTTACCAACAACTATTCAACCACTAGTGGTGATGTTCAGACAGTTGACATAAATGAGATCGTAGGAGCTAGTGGATAGTTGAATATGCAAGAAAATGAATCTGACAACGATGACACAGATTGGCATTGGATGCATGCTTATGATGATGAGACCTTTGATCCCGAGTCTTAGAGGGGTCAACTTGTAGCCTAAGATATTATCTTTTTTATGTCTACTTTAACTTTATATCCATGTTTCTTGTTCCTTTTCTATGACTTGGATTGTTTTACATTTCTTATGCCTATTAGAGTTGTTGCTTAATTTCGAAATTATTCTTAGTTTTTTAATTATGTTTATTTATTTATTTATTTATTATATATGAAGTTTTTCGGGTAGTATTTTTCTTTCTATTTATCTGTCAACATATAGGTTGAACGTGATGAAGTACGAAAGCTCTTCAATGGCAAAAAAGAAACAAAATGTTCCAGAGATAGTGTTAAAGCCATATGAACAAGTAAGGACAAATGTTATGGAAAAAAATGCACAAAAGCTTAAAGAGCTTGGTTTGGAACAGCTTGCACAACAATTATTGGAAAGACTTGGATCTTGTAACACTAAAGAGAAAGAGAGAGTCAACAAGGATGATCGGCAGTCTCTCGACCTAGATGATCAAGACTACCACCCCAATGATAATTATGATCTTGACTCTGATGAAGAGGACTCTAATGTTTCTAAGAAAGCCATTGTTTCATCGTCAAAGTCTTTACCAAATAAGGTGATGTCAAATGCTCATTTTTGTTGGTATAAAATGGTGTCATTTTTTATCCTCTACCAGATTGATCAAGTGGTCTCCATAACCCAATCATAACTTCAGGGAAGGATTATACTTGCTTGAAATTATGTTACTCAATAATTTCGTTAATTACGATAAATAGTAACTTCCCCAATCAACTGGATTTGATCCCTGAGCAGCAAAACTTGAAGTTAATAGTCGTCAATGATGACTCATCTATTTTGTGTCTTAATACGTAATTCTCGTTTGCTTTGTGTAAAAACCTATACCATTCACAAATATCCTGAGTATCCTAACTTTGGATTGGACCCTTAGCTAACCAGAATATGTCGCCAAACAATGTGCTCTGAATGCACCTTTTCTCTAAGCCAATCATTATATCCTTACTATGAAACTTGAGCTTCTATCCCATCTCGGCTTTCGGCCTCTGCTTGCTCCAAACCATCTCTATGTTTCCCTAAAACAAGACACAGTTCATTGTAAAACTACTAAAATTTTTAAAATATATATAATAAGAAAATACCAAAGTGTTTATTCTACCATACTTGATATAATTTTCCACTCATTTGTTTCTTCTGGTTGAATTGAAGATGACAATCTATAGCTTGCTTAAGTTTTAGCAGTTAAAGTGCATCCTCCTTTTATGTTTTTCCTCCAATAGGATATCCTACCTTTGAAAAAAAGATGTAAGTTTTCCATTATCATTAGGATGAACTACTGCTTAACAAATCTTCTCTGAATCGAGTCTTGACACATCATGTAGATCTTGAACAAATTTAGCATTTCTTCCATCAAATATCAATTTGCCAATCATCCTTCTGGACGACTTCTTATTCCAACATATGACTCAGCTTCGACACAATATCTCTCAACAAGTATCATTCCAACGCATATTGTACTAGGTCCACCAAATTTAATTGTCATCTACTAATATGAACAGTAAGTGAACTCCTAACCTCCACGAATGTTGGATGGAAAATCATTTCGAAATTGACCACAGATACTTCTCAACAATTTCATTAGCAACAACTCACCCTAATCATTCAAGAGGTCAACAAATTACTAAAACCAATACCTCATAAAAAAATTTCCAAAGTCTTATAAGAGGACACGGATCACTTCTGGCAATATTTTGGTATGCAAACCATGAAGCATATGAGTCATTAACATTTTGTGCATCATGACTCTTATAACACTAAATCTTCTTTCTTTTGTTGTTACACATCTTGATATGTTGGACGCTAGCCATAAGGTTAGTTTAGCTTCCTTAAGACTTGGTGAAACCAGATCTTTTCTGCATTTACCATTGGTAAAATTTGTCTGGATTCAATATACCTCATCCATCATCTGAAGGATAGGCGTCAAATGAGTTTATCTTATAGTCACTATCAACGTCTTAAGATCAAGACATGCGCTTAATATGTCATCCCGAAGAATGTTGTCTTAATATAACTCTCAGATTCCTATAAGTCTACAATAAATATTATCAACAATATTCTTTGCGTCAATGATTGCATGACTCGAGGATTGTGACACTTTTGACATCGGGCCAATACTCTAGTTCTCAAAACTAATCGATAATTTCTTTTCCAATGTCTCTTTTAGTACTCACACCTTTCTTTTCCCTTCCCAATGTATCTATTGACAAATGGTATTCTCATAGATTCAAAGTCATAGAACCTCATCACTCCGTGACCTTAAAGAGTACTATGGTGACAACGACGATCCTCTATTGTTCCATCAAAAGATTTTTAATCCTTTCTCCACGTCTTCACTAGAAACCTTCTCTCTCTAAGTAACAATTCTTTCTACTATAGCAAATAGTTAGGTTTCACATCATAGTTGCAATTAACATGCATAATTACCTTTTTATGGCCAACCTGAACATGATATGCAGGGAAAAATCATTTATGGTCCCCATCAATGCTACAGTGCATTTGATGATGTTTTAAATGCAATAATTTCAACTCATCTTCCACAAGTCTTTAAATCTCTCTCTCTTT
>SNQN01002603.1:0-53190 GCA_008642245.1 Bassia scoparia | reverse complement strand
ATATATAGCATGCACTACTACAAAAGCATCGAAGACCTGTATAAACATATTATATAACATGCACGACTTCAAAGAGCTGTTAATAGTTTAATCCTGTCTACTCATGAAGATGGATCCTAATTAAAACTTGTATAAACATATTATCAGATACAATTCCTAGATTAGAAGCTTGTTTTTTGATCATTAATTACCTATTTAAATCATGCCATATCCAAAGAAACAATGTGTTTGTGTGATAATGAGATTAAAGTCGAAACATGTGTTAATTGAGTAATTTACATCAAAGGTTGTTTGTTGGTGTTTGACTCAGTTATTCCTCCTCCTCACATCATGAGAACTGATGTGCATTTGACAACTAATTAAGCTTATTTATATCTAAAACTAACTAAAAACGAGTGGAATAAAAGAACGAGTGTTGTTTGTGTTAAAACTTAAAAATAACTTTGAATCTTAAAGGATTCGAAGGGTCTTAACTCACAAAGTGTGAACCAGCTCCAAAGAAGCAACCGAATGTAGCTAATCAACCTGGGAATATCCTTTGTTCGTGTTTTTTTTTTAGATCTAAGAATATGAATTTTGTGGCACGAAATTTTGGTTCAGTGTTGAGGATACCTAGGGGACATATGTTTTAATTTCAGCCTAAACGGAGTTGATTTGGTATGTGTTTTGATTCGACAAAAATCTGTTTTTGGTGCAACATGTCTAGATTCTTGTCTTTGAATCTTGCTAGGGTTTTCTGAAAATTCTTGTTCAATAAATCATGGAAAGTAACATTGTAGATCACATTGGTTTATGAATGTCCTACATTTTATGGAATGGGTAGCGGTTCGATTAGATAATTTTGATACGGATTATCCAAAATCGGATTTTTAAAGTGGATTACAGAGGTTGATTTATTTTCTTTGTTATCTGACTTAATTGATGCTGAGTTTGTACGCATCATACCAAATTTTTTTACATCTTATGATAATATTGGTGGGAGAATTTTCAATTTTCGTCGTGACCTAGAGGGTAACCACATATAAGAAGATGGAGTAAATTGAAAGAAAAACTATGGCGTGCGTTTTTGAATCCGGATGAATTTGAGCAACACTTACAAGAGCAATTTGTTAATCCCAAGAAGATATTGCTTAACCCAAAAGACTTCACTAAGATCAAAATATGCTAGAGGAATTACGACATATGGTTGCACAAAAAAGGAAATTCTACACATCAAATCCAAGATATTGCATGTGTTAATGAAAAATGTGCCAAAGATGTGGATAAGGTTGAATTTTAGCTTCTACAAGTGATCTACAGTTGAGTATTGATGCGCACAATGAACTTGTCATGGAAATCGATCGTTCATAAATATTACACCATGGAAGAAAAGGTGGATCTACGAATTGACACTTATCAAATTCGAGTTTTGAAATTGGGAAAATCTTTTAAAAAGACAGGGAGGGTTCATTGGCTTATATCTGGAACCGTCATTTCAAAGCTACAAATCTTGCATTGATATTGTTGTTGAAGCACATGTTCAAGAACCAATAATTCTACTTCACACTACTAAGGAGTGTCGCATATGGATGGTTTGCATGGCTCGCTACACCAAAACATGAGACAAGTTTTTTAAGAAGGGAGAATGATCTGGATAGGGATTAGATCATTATTATTAGCTTTATTGTATTATTATTGTCGAATATTCGTTAGGATATATTCTGATTAGTTAGGATATTATTTAGTTAGATATAATTAGGATATTATTAGGATATAATTAGTTGGATATTTTTGGATTAAGATTTATAACTTTCCAAAATATCTTAGTTAGTTTTAGATTTTATTAGTTAGATATAATTAGATATTATTAGGTATAATTAGTTTGATATTTTTTGGATAAGATTTATATCTTTCCTAAAATATCTTAGTTAGTTTTTAGATGTTATTTTGTGTTATAAATAGGGTCCGAATATTATTAATGGAGATCAGTTAATTCTTTTGTCAAATTCTTCTCTTATTTACTCAAGAAACCTTGTGAATTTAATCTGGTGTGTCCGATTAGTTTACTTGATCAACTACATTGACGATGTGTCCCTCTTTGGGAGTTGAGATCCTTTGAAATTCCTGGTGTGTCCAGAGTTTTAAAGTTATTTTCTGTTCGTTTCATTCCGATACTTTGGGAATATCTTTGTTCGTGTTTCTTCGTGAGAGTTAGGGATTTGTGAGCATCTTGCTTATAATCAAATCAAGAACCATAGAAGTGGTGCTCTCATAAAACGTTAGTTTTTCATTTCATAACTTTAAAATAGGAAAGGGTTAAATAATGTTTTGAGATATATAATTCACTTTTTAATGTTTTTAATTTTAGTGCTTATAAGGTACAAAGAGCTTATCTTAATGGAGCTCTTATAATGAGAGTAGCGCAGGAAATGACACATAGGAATGGTTGAGGTATGTCATTTGATTTGGTCGTCTTATAGTTTTGTTCTCAATAGCTTTTATGTGACATTAATCCATTGACGGTTAATTTCAGTGCCTCAACAACCCGGTGGTACGTGAATGTGGCTATTATGTAATGAGATACATGTATGAAATAGTTTCACGTACAATAACTTCAGGGAAATCTAGATGAGGTATGCATATATGTCATCATTGATTTCACTTTATGTTCAGTTATTTCTGGGAATATGGTGATTCCTGAGTTGTTTGAGTTGTACTAAACATGGCGAATATTGGACCTTTTTCGGGTTACTTACTTATTAGGTTATACATTAGGTCTAGTGATGTTGCTAAGATGGTACAATGTTACGATAAATATAAAGAAGGCTCATAGTTGTAGCATTAGGTGAAGATTTTTTTTTCAAATATTATAGAAGTTGATTTATGATTAGTGTATTTTTTTTTGTATGGTATTCATTACACTTTTCTAAGAACTATGGAATTAATTTTAATCTGTACAAATGGTTAACGTCAATTCTTTTTATGTGTAGAATCATAACACATGGACAAAAGATGCATGCCGATTGTCTTCTTTCCTTAATCAATGTTGGAAGCGCATGAATAATTGATTATTATACTCAATGAAATTCGTTGTGCTCATCCACTGTTCAGAGCTCCAGGATTCATCTGAGGAGTTACAAATTAACAAATGTTAGTCTAGTCACTGTTTTTTGTTTAGGATGACTAGTATTAGGGTTGAAGTTATTTTTTTAAGACTTCATTGTTTTACCGTTTGTGGTTTTTTAAGACTTAGTATTAGTATAATTGTTTATCATTTTATTTCTATTGGCTTGTCACATTGGTTGTTAGGTATTTGTCGGCAAGAAAAGAATGCTTACAATGTTGAAGAATGGACGAGGTTCGTGAACAATGGGCGAAGTTATTCAAAACATAGTATATTGTTTCATAGCTAGTCTAGATAGTTGATCTTGTTAATATAGTCTAACATGACGATATTGGTATTAGTTTCATGTTAGTTACACATGTTATTTTGGTGATTTTTAGTTATTTGTGGAACTTGGAACTTGTAGCTGACATTTTGGATGTTGATCGATAGGACATCGATGTTTTTATGTATGAAATCGGGCGGTGTATTAAAATATCAGTTTTATGAAGCAGGTTTATTTTGGGATTGTTAATTTTCGTCGAAATGCTGCGAATTTCTATAGAAATAATTGTTATATGGTTACAAATGCAACTCTTATTTGTAGCATCAAATCGTATGTTAGTTACAAATAAATGTACTTTAGGTAACGGCATACAATGTTGTGTTAGTTACTATAATGTGTTTTAGGTAACAATCAAAATAAGTCAAAGTCAGAAAAATGGATTTATTTGTAACCATCAATTAAGAAAGTGGTAACCAATAATAACATGCTATTGGTAACATCATATTTGTTGGTTACCATAAAATGACTTTAGGTAACTGCCAAAGGTAACATCGATGTTGGTTACCTCAAAGCCTAAAAATGATGGTTACCTATGGCAGTTTTCACTATGTGTCATTTTAATGATTTAGGTACAAAAATTGATTCATGTGCACATCTTTTACATATGTGGGCGGTGAGTGACATGTTTATTTTTGCCCCACAAATGCGAGCGAGTACCACGAGGTGAGAATATTTTCTTGATCACTATTACTCTTTATGCTTGATGCTTAGTTGTGCATTGATGATTTATTTTTCTAGGATAGCATTGGGCTACTTGGGATCTTTGGTTGGGGAATTGATCATGGGCTTTTGCGATGTTGTATTTGTGGGGTGAGACATACTTGAATTGAGAGTCTAGATGAACTTACTTGAGGACAGCAGAGTTCGGCTTGGGGGAATTGATGTGTATGACTTTGATATGTGTTTTCCCCATCATTCTCTTGTAGATTTGACCGTTATGAGACGTTCTTAAACCCTTTTTGCTATGTAATCATCAATAGAATCTCAATACCCACATCACATCCCCGATACCACCATCATTAACACCTTCTGTCGTATGACCTGCTCGGCACGCATCGGGTCCGCCATCTGCTAAAGCACGCCGCCGCCACCATTGTGAAAATTCTTGCAAATTTGGTATAATTAGAAATTCTATAAATATACAGAAAATCGCCATCAACTTTTCAAAGTTTGATTCTTTCATATGTTTTCTTATTTTGTCACATTTTTTAGGTATCAAAATTTTGGTAATTGGAATTACATGATGGAAAGGGGTTATATAAGTATAGAAGAGAATTTGATCGATCAACATTGAGTTTTATATTTTGGTTTTATAAAGTTTTGGTAGCAACGAGTTGTTGTGGTGGGTTTTTAGCGTTGTCGACGTGGGTGGGTGCGGGTGGGTGGGTTTTTGCGGGGGTTAGCGTAGGTGGGTGGGGTTTTACGTCGTCGTGATGGTAGTGAGTGGATGGGTTATGTGGAGGGTTAGCTAATTAAGGTGGTGCCTTGGTGMTGATTGCTGGTCATTGGTGGATGGTGGTGGAAGGGTTAAAGGTAAGAGGTGTGAGGTGAAGGATGAGAATCATAAYAGTATTAAAAATTTTATTAAGGTATAATGATTTTATTAGCAAGTCACCGGTAAAATAATGCATTTAGAGAAGATTAAGGGTAAAGTTGAAATTATTCTATAATTAATGCGAAGTCGGATTAATACGGTAAGACATCAAAATGTGTGATTATTCCAGTAAATTATTCCAATAAAATATAATTTAAAAAAAACATAATTTTATTAGATTGACATGAGAATTATTTTGAAAATGAAAATAAGTCAATAAGGCATGTTATATAATAATGTAAACTATACATGATTGTTTTTTTTAACCTTTATTATTTGTTTAGAACCTAGTTTAGACAACTTTGCAAGCATATTTCAGAAGAATTAGCTACTCCTCAGCAGCTTGCTTCGTTGATTTTGATGAATGTTTACAAGATAGGAATCATCCAACTACTAATCGTCTAATCTCTTTAGCAAGAAGCTACTTTAGAATAAGTTTCTCCTACGACGAGTCCTTTGTTTCAGAGGAACTAGAGTCTTGTCATTTCCAGGAAATTCAGACCGGATGATCGTCCCATCCCACGAAGAGCTTATCATCATTGGGTAATAAGGATGCCAGCAACAATCTCTCACTGTTGATTCGTGATGGCTCAATTTCGCAACCAATGCTCCACTCACCTATAGTTGAAGAAAAAGAGTCATCAAGTTCAGAAACGCAAACTGACGAGTTCTCATCTTATCACCATCTATCTCTAGTACATAAGGGGATTGGCATCAATGGCATCCCCTAACAAGTTACACTTGTACCCTTACAATCAAATGATGTTTAAGGTTAGACATCCAAAAACATGGGATTCTCATCCTTTCATAAAATTACTTTGCTAACACAAACAAGAAGTTAAATTCTTTCAACTCCTGAAACGAAGTAAAACGTTTAACTTCTAAGTAAAACGTAGTAAAGGAGTTCCATTCAAGACTTCTGCATTAAAATGCTTAAAACAACGATCTAGTCTAGTTAAAAGAGTAGTAAGGTGTTGGAGGCTTCTATAGCACAATTTATGTTTTAACTCATTTAAGTACACATCACATATTAAACACTAGCCTTTTGTGCATGCGATGCGTGCGATTTTCTTTTATACATATACTTGTTCTAAAAAATTTGGGTGTTGTACACTTTAGAATGCATTGTGGACTTTTAGTTACATGTTCTAGTTACTTGTCTTTGAATCTTGCTAGGTTTTCTGAAATTCTTGTTCTAATAAAATCATGGAAAGTAACATTGTAGATCAATTGGTTTATGAATGTTCCTCTTTTACTGGACATGGGTAGCAGGTTCGATAGATAATTTTGATACGATTATCAAAATCGGATTTTTAAAGTGGATACAGGGTTGAATTTTAATTCTTTGTTATAATGACTTTTGATGCTCGATTATAGTAACGCATTCATACCAAATTTTTTAATATCTTATGTAAATATTGGTAAAGGGAGAATTTTCATTTGTCGTGACTAGTAGGTAAACACATATAGAAGATGGAGTAAATTGAAAGAAAAATCAATAGGCGTGCGTTTTTTGAATCACGGAATGAATTTGAGTGCAACACTTAAAGAGGCATTTGGTTATCCCAAGAAGATTTGCTTAACGGCCAAAAGACTTCACTAAGCATCAAAATATGGCTAGAGGATTACGACATATGGTTTGCACAAGAAAAGGAAATTCCTACACAGTCATATCCAAGATATTGCATGTGTTAATGAAAAATGTGGCAAAGATGTGGATAAGGTTGAATATTTAGCTCTAAAGTGATTACAGTTGAGTTTGATGCGGACAATGAACTTGTCTGGAATCCGATCGTCTCATTAATTTTAAACATGGATAGAAAAGTGGATCTACGAATTAGACACTTATCGAAATTCGAGTTTTGAAATTGGGGAAAATCTTTTAAAGAAAGGAAGGGGGGTTCATCTGGACTTATATTGGAAGCGTCATTTCAAAGCTACAATCTTGTCATTGATATTGTTCGTTGAAGCACATGTTCAAGAACGCAATAATTCTAAGCTTCAGCACTACTAGCGATGTCGCATATGGATGGTTTGCATGGTCGCTACACCAAAACATGAGCAAGTTTTTTAAGAAGGGAGAATGGAAGTCCCCTGGGATAGGGATTAGATCATTATTATTAGTTAGCTTTATTGTATTGATTATTGTGATATTCGTTAGGATTTATTACTGATTAGTTAGGATATATTTAGTTAGTATATAATTAGGATATTATTAGGATATAATTAGTTGGATATTTTTTGGATTAAGATTTATTTTCGCAAATATCTTAGTTAGTTTAGATTTTTTAGTAGATATAATTGATATTATTAGGTATAATTAGTTTTGATATTTTTTGGATAAGATTTTATCTTTCTAAAATATGCTTAGTTAGGTTTTTAGATGTTATTTTGTGTTATAAATAGGGTCCGAATATTATTAAGGAGATCAGTTTTTTTTGTCAAATTCTTCTCTTTATTTACTCAAGAACCTTGTGAATTTAATCTGGTGTGTCCGATTAGTTTCTTGATCAACTACATTGAAGTGTGCTCCTCTTTGGGAGTTGAGATCCTTTGAATTCCTGGTGTGTCCAAGAGTTTTCAAAGTTATTTTCTGTTCGTTTTCATTCCCATACTTTGGGAAATATCCTTTGTTCGTGTTCTTCGTTAGAGTTAGGGGATTTGTGAGATCTTGCTTATAAATCCACATCAAGAACCATAGAAGTGGTTGCTCTCATAAAAGTTAGTTTATTCATAATCTTTAAAATAGGAAAGGGTTAAATAATGTTTTTGAGATATATAATATCACTTTTTAATGTTTTTAATTTAGTGGTTATAAGGTACAAAGAGCTTATCTTAATGGGAGCTCTTATAATGAGGTAGGCAGGAAAGACACATAGGAGGTTGAGGTATGTCATTTGATTTGGTCGTCTTATAGTTTTGTTCTCAATAGCTTTTATGTTGAATTATACGATTGACGGTTAATTTAGTGCCTCAACAACCCGGTGGTACGAATGTGGCTATTATGTAATGAGATAATGTATGATGTTTCACGTAAATAATTCAGGGAAATCTAGATGAGGTTCATATATGGTATCCATTGTTCACTTTAAATTTTCAGTTATTTCGGGAATAATGGTGAATTTCTGAGTTGTTTGAGTTGTACTTAAACATGGCGAATATTGGACCTTTTTCGGTGTACTTACTTATTAGGTTATACATTAGGTCTAGTGATGTTGCTAAGATGGTACAATGTTACGATAAATATAAAGAAGGCTCATAGTTGTGGCATTAGGTTGAAGATTTTTTTTCAAATATTATAGAAGTTGATTTATGATTAGTGTATTTTTTGTATGGGTATTTCATTACTTTTCTATGAACTAGGGAAATTAATTTTAATCTTGAAAATGGTTAACGTCAATTCTTTTATGTAGTAGAATATAAAAAATGGACAAAAGATGGCATGCCCGATTGTCTATCTTCCTTAATCAATGTTGGAAGCGCAATGAATAATTGATTATTATACTCAATGATTAGTTTTGTGCTCATCACTGTTCGAGCTCCAGGATTCATCTTGAGGAGTTAGAAATTAACAAATGTTAGTCTAGTCACTGTTTTTTGTTTAAAGTGACTAGTATTGGGTTGAAGTTATTTTTTTAAGACTTCATGTGTTTACCGTTTGTGGGTTTTTATAGACTTAGTATGTATAATTGTTTATCATTATTTATCTATTGGCTTGTACATTGGTTGTAGGTGATTGTTGGAGAAAGATGCTTACATGTTGAAGAATGGACGAGGTTGTGAACAATGGGCGAAGTTCTTTAAAACTAGTATAATGGTTTCATACTAGCTAGATAGTTGATTTGTTAATATAGTCTACGATGACGATATTGGATTAGTTTCATGTTAGTTACACATGTTATTTTGGATGATTTTTAGTTATTTGTGGAACTTGGAACTTGTAGCTGACATTTTGGATGTTGATCGATAGGACATCGATGTTTATGTATGGAATCGGGCGGTGGTATTAAAATATATGAGTTTTATGAAGCAGGTTTATTTTGGGATTGTTAATTTTCGTCGAAATGCTGCTCGAATTTCTATAGAAATAATTGTTATAGTGGTTAAAAGCAACTCTTATTTGTAGCATCAACAATTATGTTAGTTACATAAATGTACTTTAGGTAACGCATACAATGTTGTGTTAGTTACTATAATGTGTTTTAGGTAACAATTCAAAAAATAGTCAGAGTCAGAAAATGGATTTTTGTAACCATCAATTAAGAAAGTGGTAACCATAATAACATGCTATTGGTAACATCATATTGTTGGTTACCATAAAATGACTTTGGTAACTGCCAAGAGTAACATCGATGTTGGTTAGTAAGCCAAAAATGATGGATACTATGGCAGTTTTTCACTAGTGTTATTTTTAATGATTTAGGCTACAAAAATTGATTCATGTGCACATCTTTACATATGTGGGCGGTGAGTAACATGTTTATTTTTGCCGCCACAATGCGAGCAGTACCGACTGAGGGAGTGAGAAATAATTTGCTTGATCTATTACTCTTTATGCTTGATGCTTAGTTGTGCATTGATGATTTATTTTTCTAGGATAGCATTGGGCTACTTGGGATCTTTGGTTGGGGATTGATCATGGGCTTTTGCGATGTTGTTTTGTGGGGTGAGACAATACTTGAATTGAGAGTCTAGATGAACTTACTTGAGACAGCAGAGTTCGGCTTGGGGAATTGTGTGTGTGATTTGATATGATGTTTTCCATCATTCTCTTGTAGATTTGACCGTTTGAGACGCTTCTTAAACCATTTTTGCTATCAATTTAATAATTAATAACATAAGAATCAATACACCATACATTCCCGATACCACCACATTACACTTCTTCGTATGACTGCTCGAGCCATCGGTGCCGCCATCTGCTAAGCAGCGGCCGCACACATTGTGAAAATTACTTGCAATTTGGTATAATTAGAAATTCTATAAATAAAGAAAATCGACATCAACTTTTCAAAGTTTGTATTTTTCATATGTTTTTTATTTTGTCCATTTTTTAGGTATCAAAATTTTGGTAATTGGAATTCATGATGAAAAGGGGTTTATATACAGTATATATATTGAAGAGATATAGAAGAGATTTGATCGATCAACATTGGTTTTAATATTTTGGTTTTATAAAGTTTTGGTAGCAACGGTGTTGTGGTGGGTTTTTAGCGTTGTCGACGTGTTTGAAAACATGTGAAATTGGAATTGTTAGTTGTTAATCATAAAAGCCTTCATTTTAATTAGTTGTTAATAGTATTATATAGCATGCACTACTACAAAAAGCATCGAAGACCTGTATAAACATATTATATAACATGCACGACTTCAAAGAGCTGTTAATAGTTTAACTCCCTGTCTACCTCATGAAGATGGATCCTAATTAAAACTTGTATAAACATATTATCAGATACAATTCCTAGATTAGAAGCTTGTTTTTTGATCATTAATTACCTATTTAATCATGCCATATCCAAAGAAACAATGTGTGTTGTGTGATAATGAGATTAAAGTCAGAAACATGTGTAATAATTGAGTAATTTACATCAAAGGTTGTTTGTTGGTGTTTGACTCAGTTATTCCTCCTCCTCACATCATGAGAACTGATGTGCATTTGACAACTAATTAAMCTTATTTATATCTAAAACTAACTAAAAACGAGTGGAATAAAAGAACGAGTGTTTGTTTGTGTTTAAAAACTTAAAAATAACTTTGAATCTTTAAAGGATTCGAAGGGTCTTAACTCACAAAGTGGAAACAGCTCCAAAGAAGCAACCGACAATGTAGCTAATCAACCTGGGAAATATCCTTTGTTCGTGTTTTTTTTTTATATCCTAAGAATATGAATTTTGTGCACGAAATTTTGGTTCAGTGTTGAGGATACCTAGGGGAACATATGTTTAAAATTTCAGCCTAAACGGAGTTGATTTGGTATGTGTTTTGATTCGACGAAAAATCTGTTTTTGGGTGCAACATGTCCCTAGATCTTGTCTTTTGATTCTTGCTAGGGTTTTCTGAAAAAATTCTTGTCAATAAATCATGAAAGTACACATTGTAGATCCATTGGTTATTGAATGTCCTACATTTTATGGAACATGAGGACCGTAGCGGTATCGATTAGATAATTTTGATACGGATTATCGAAAGATCCGGATTTTTATAAGTGGATTACAGAGGTTGATTTATTCTTTGTTATCATGACTTTAAGTTGATGCTGAGTTTGTACGCATCATGACCAAATTTTTTTCTCTTATGAAAATGGTGGGAGAGATTTTCAATTCTCGGGACCTAGAGGGTAACCACGATATAAGAAGATGGGTAAATTGAAGAGAAAAAACTATGGCGTGCGTTTTTGCAATCGCGAGATGATTTTGAGCACAGACTACAGAGCAATTTGTTAAATCCCAAGAAGATATTGCTCAAACCAAAAAGACTTCACTAAGATCAACATATGCTAAGGATACGACATAGGTTGCACAAGAAAAAGGCATCCTACAGATCCAAAATCCAAGCGTATTTGCAGTGTTAATTGAAAAAAGTGTGCCAAAATGTGAGATAGGTTGAATTTAGCTTCTGACAAGTGATACGTTTACCGTATGGAGCCTAAATATTGGATCGCGCACCTAAATAGTTGACATTCTGTCATGGACAATCGATCGTTCATTAATTACCAGCCATGGAAAGAAAAGGTGACCGAATCTACGAATGTACACTTATCAAAATATCCGAGTCTTTGAAATTGGGGGTGCACAAAATCTTTTAAAAGAAAGGAAAGGGGCTCATTGGCTTTATTGGAAATAGCACGTATGATTCAAAGCTAACTCCAAATCTGGCATCGAATATTGTTGTTGAAAGCACTCATGTTAGACCAAAATATAGACGATCACTGCCGAGGAAAACAGGTGTGAATTGCATAGCTTTGCATGCATGCATCCCACAGCACTAGGAGATGAGTGTTAACGAATTCGTATTAATAATGGCTACGCTGGCTTCATGCTCGTAACATCTCAAAGACACGAAGACCAATTTTTAAGTTAAGGAGAATGATCCTGGATAGGGATCTATACTCAATATAGCTTATGACATTATTGGGTCAATATATCGATAGGAATTATCCCAATGTTAGGATTTATTTAGCTTGAGATATTTTAATTGTAGGATTATTATGTATGGATCGATGAATGTTTATATGGATAGATACTTCCAAAAATATCTTTTAGTTTAGATTTTATTTTAAGTTAGATATAATTAGATATTATTGGAATAATTATTAATTCTGATTTTTGCAGTGGATAAGATTTATAGTCTTATCCTTATAAATATCTTAGTATCAGTTTTTTAGATGTACATATTTTGAGTGTTAGAATACAATAGGGTGCGATTCGTCAAATTATATATAATGGAGTATCAGTTAATTTTTTGTCAAATTCTCTCATCTTATTACTCAAGAAACTTGTGAATTTAATCTGGTGTGTCCGATTAGTCTTACTTGGACAACTAATGACGATGTGTCCTCGTGTTGGGGTATGGAGATCCTTTTGAATTCCTCTGGTGTGTCCAGATTCATTTAAGTTTTTCTGTCGTTTTCATTCCCAACTATTGGGAATATCCTTTGTTTCTGTTTCTTCGTGAGAGTTAGGAGATTTGTGTACATCTTGCTAATAAATCCCATCAAGAACCATAGAAGTGTTGCGCTCTCAGAAAACGTTAGTTTTCATTCATAACTCTTTTAAAATAAGGAAAAGGGTTAAATAATGTTTTTGAGATATTATAATATCACTTTTAATTTTTTAATTTTAGTGACCTATACAGGTACAAAGAGTTATCTTAATGGGAGCTCTTATAAGAAGAGAGGCAGGAAAGACACAAGGAGGTTGAAGGTATGTCATTTGATTTGGTCGTCTTATAGTTTTGTTCCTCAATAGCTTTTTATGTTGACTTAATACCATTGAACGGTTAATTTCAGTGCCTCAACAACCCGGTGGTACCGAATGTGGCTATTATGTAATGAGATACATGTAATAAAAAGTTTCTACGCTAACAATAACTTCAAGGGAAATCTAGATGAGTATGCATAATCTGTCATCCATTCATTTCACTTTAATGTCAGTTATTTCTGGGAATAAATGGTGATTCCTGTGAGTTGTTGTGAGTTGTAACTTAAACCATGTGCGAATATTGGACCTTTTTCGGGTTACTTACTTATTAGGTTAATACATTAGGTTCTAGTGATGTTGCTAGATGGTACAATGTTACGAATAAATATAAAGAAGCCTCAATTAGTTGTAGCATTAGGTTGAAGATTTTTTTTTCAAATATTATAGAGTTGATTTACTGATAGTGTAATTTTTTTTTGTAAATGGTATTCATATCTACTTTTCTACAAAACTATAGAAATTAATTTTAATCTGTACAAAATGGTTTAACGTCAATGTCTTTTATGTAGTAAGAATCATCAAACAATGGACAAAAAGATGCATGCCCAGATTGATCCTTCTTCCTTAATCAATGTTGGAAGCGCCAATGAATAATTGATTTATTAATACTCAATGACAATTCGTGTTTGTGCTCATCCACTGTTCAGAGCTCCAGGATTCATCTTGAGGAGTTAAAAATTAACAAATGTTAGTCTAGTCACTGTTTTTTTAGTTTAGGATATCTAGTATTACGGTTGAAGTTATTTTTTCTTAGACACTCATGTTTTTAACCTGTTGTGGTTTTTTAAGACTAGTATAGTATTAATTGTTTTATCATTTTATCTATTGGCTTGTCCATTGTGGTTGTAGGTATTTGTCGCAAGAAGAAATGCGTTACAATGTTGAAGAAATGGACGAGTGTTCCGTGAACAAGGGCGAAGTTCTTCAAAACATAGTATTTGTTTCATAGCTTAGCTAGATAGTTGATTGTTTAATATAGTCTAACATGACGGATATTTGGTATTAGTTTCATGTTAGTTACACATGTTATTTTGGATGATTTTTAGTTATTTGTTGGAACTTGGAACTTGTTAGCTGACATTTTGGATGTTGATCGATAGGACATCGATGTTTTATGTATGGAAATCGGGCGGTAGTATTAAATATCAGTTTTATGAAGCAGGTTTATATTTGGGATTGTTAATTTTCGTCGAAATGCTGCCGAAATTTTCTATAGAAATAATTGTTATCTGGTTACAAAATGCAACTCTATTTGTAACATCAATCGTATAGTTAGTTACAAATAAATGTACTTTAGGTAACCATCAAATGTTGTGTTAGTTACCTATATGTTGTTTTAGGTAACCACAAAACCAATAGTCAAAGTAAAAATGATTATTTGTAACCATCAATTAAGAAAGTGGTAACCAATAATAACATGCTATTGGTAACCATCATATTGTTGGTTTTACCAATAAAAATGACTTTAGGTAACTGCCACAGAGGTAACCATCGATGTTGGTTACCTAAAGCCCAAAAAGTGATGGTTACCTATGGCAGTTTTTTCACAGTGTGTCATTTTAATGATTTAGGCTACAAAAAATATTCATGTGCAACTTTGACCATATGTGGGCGGTGAGTGAACATGTTTTTTATTTTTGGCCCGCCACAATGCGAGGAGTACCACGAGCTGAGAAATAATTTCTGATTCCTATTCCTCTTATGCCTTGATGCCTTAGTGTGCATTGATGATTATTTTCTAGCATAAGCATTGGCTACTTGGGATCTTTGGTTGGGGAATTGATACATGGGCTTTGCGAGTTGTTTATTTGTGGGGTGAGACATACTGAATTGAGAGTCTAGATGAACTTACTTGAGACAAGCAGAGTTCGGCTTGGGGGAATTTGATGTGTTGATTTGATATGATGTTTCCCCATCATTCCTTGTAGATTTGCAACCGTTTGGAAGACCTTCTTAAAACCCTTTTTGCTACTAATTGTCATCAAGAAGAACTCATAACCCCAACCATCACATCCCCGATCACCACCATCATTAAACACCTTCTCGCTATGACCTGCCGAGCACCACTGGGTCCACCGCCATCTGCTAAAGCACCGCCCCGCCAACCAATTGTGAAATTTACTTGCAAATTTGGTATAATTAGAAATTCTATAAATATACAGAAAATCGACATCAACTTTTCAAAGTTTGATTCTTTCATATGTTTTCTTATTTTGGTCACATTTTCTTTAGGTATACAAAATTTTGGTAATTGGAATATCATGATGGACAAAGGGTATATATAAGTAGAAGAGAATTTGATCGATCAACATTGGAGTTTTAAATATTTTGGTTTATAAAGTTTGGTAGCAACGAGTTGTTGTGGTTGGGTTTTACTTGTCGAAGTGTGGGGATGGGTGAGGTTTTTTGCAGGGGGTTACGTAGGTGGGTGGGTTTACGTCGTCGTGAGTAGTGAGTGGATGGGTTAGTGGAGGGTTAGCTAATTAAGGTGGTGCACTTGGTGGTGATTGCTGTCATTGGGTCGGATGGTGTGGAAGGGTTAAGGTAAGAGTGTGAGGTGAAGGAGAGAATCATAAAGTATTAAAAATTTTATTAAGGTATAATGATTTTATTAGCAAGTCACCGGTAAAAATAAGCATTTAGAGAAGATTAAGGGTAAGTTGAAATTATTCTATAATTAATGCGAAGTCGGGATAATACGGGTAAGACAATCAAAATGTGTGATATATTCCCAGTAAATTATTCCAATAAAATATAATTAAAAAAACATAATTTATTAGATTGACATGAGAATTATTTGAAAATGAAAATAAGTCAATAAGGCATGTTATATAATAATGTAAACTATACATGATTGTTTTTAACCTTTATTATTTGTTTAGAACCTAGTTTAACAACTTTGCAAGCATATTTCAGAAGAATTAGCATACTCCCTCAGAGCTTGCTTCGTTGATTTTGATGAATGTTACAAGATAGGAATCATCCAACTACTAATCGTCTAATCTCTTTAGCAAGAAGCTACTTTAGAATAAGTTTCTCCTACGACGAAGCCCTTTGTTTCAGAGGACTAGAGGTCTTGTCATTTCCAGAAATTCAGACCGGATGATCGTCCCATCCCACGAAGAGCTTATCATCATTGGGTAATAAGGATGCCAGCAACAATCTCTCACTGTTGATTCGTGATGGCTCAATTTCGCAACCAAGCTCCACTCACCTATAGTTGAAGAAAAAAGAGTCATCAACGTTCAGAAAACGCAAAACTGACGAGTTCTCATCTTATCACATATCTCTTAGTAATAAGGGATTGGCATCAATGGCATCCCCCCTACAAGTTACACTTGTACCCTTACAATCAAATGATGTTTAAGTGTAGACCATCCAAAAACATGGGATTATCTCATCCTTTCATAATTACTTTGCTAACACAAAACAAGAAGTTAAATTCTTTCAACTCGCTGAAACGAAAGTAAAACGTTAGTAAAGCGTAGTAATCCCATTCAAGACTTCTGCGATTAAAATGCTTAAAACAAACGATCTAGTCTAGTTAAAAAGAGTATAAGGTGTTGGAAGCTTCTATAGCACAATTTATGTTTTTAACTCATTTAAGTACACATCACATATTAAACACTAGCCTTTTGTGCATGCGATGCGTGACGATTTTCTTTTTATACATATACTTGTTCTAAAAAATTTGGGTGTTGTACACTTTAGAATGCATTGTGGACTTTTAGTTGTGAAAAAGTAGTAAAAATAATGTGATTTTCTTAAAAAGTAAAGTGCGCTCAAAAGACTAATGTGACTTCAAATATGTATTCAATTGTGTGAAAAGTAGTGTGGCATTTAGGTCATACTGATTTGTTTTGGAAACCAGAATATGCTTTCAACCCATTTTGTTGAAAACTTCTCTATCCATTGCACTGCAAATTATTGTAAAAATAAAAATTATATTATGTACTCTATATTTAAGAATGACTAATTTAGTTATTTTCACTTCAATACTAAATTCATATAGTTTATACTTTCTTAAATAAATAATTTCTTATCTAAAAATGGATTAAAAGGTACAGTAGATAGAAAGAATTCATTAGCAAGTATACTTCATCTCAATCAAGATAAATCAGGTATTTTTCTACGATACTTAACTTGTAGCAAGTTCAAATAAAAAACAAAAAAAAAACAAAAAAAATTGAACTTATTTCCAACCTAACAAATATGCTCAAAATCTGACAAACACCAAAGTCACCAAACATGTCATACCGCTATTTCACCATTCACTGATTTTTTTTTCGACTGGATTCCATTCACTGATTTCAACTCTCAAAAACTCCAACATACCAACACAAAACCGTAATACGCCATTTCATTCTCTTCACAGTTTCACGCCATTTTATTCATGAAATTCTAGATTCTATATCCCAAAAAATCAAAATCGATAAATTCTAGACTCTTGCTCAATATTAATTCAATCTTCGAATGGTAATTTCTATCTTCACAATCTTCCAAAACATAATTTGGTGAGTTTGACAAATTGGAATTTGCTTAATCTTCACATTTCCACATTATTTTAAAGTTCTAGGGTTTCAAGATTATTTTGAATTTTCTTGAATTTCGAACCTTCTTTCAAGATTAATCTCTCTGTTTTATTTAATGAATTATTTTTTCAATGTAGATCATTATTCATTTTTTATTTCTCTAAAAAAGGTTGGAAAAGGAATTTTTTTTTTGTGTAAAGTATTTCAAAACAAAACATTTTTATTTCATAAAAACTCCCAATTTTAAATGCCAATTAAACGGTGAAAACTGGAAAAAAAATCGCATATGCAGTCGAATATTTTTAATTCAATGAAAATTGATAATTGTTTCGGAAAATTTTCAAAAAACTACCCACTTTTTTCGCCAACTTTGAAAAAACAAGAACCCACTTTTTTTTTACAAAAAAAAAAAAAAAAAAAAAAAAGCCAACTGGACCCAATTTTTTTCAGATGTTGTGTGAACCACGACCTCTTACAGTTTTAAAGCTAAGCATCAGACCCGTAACACTCTTCCTTCCAACACCACCAACGAACGACCCTCTCAGCCACCTCCCCCCTCATTGCTGCCACCTCCTCCTGCCACCTCCCACCACCCTTTTGCCACCTCCCTTCAGTGGCCCAAACCTAGTGCCCCTGCCACCTCCATTTCCCTCCCTCGCTAGGCACCACCCACCCCTCTCGCAACCCCAACACCACAAGCCAACCAGCAGCCCCACAATTTCGCCACCCAGTTCGCCCCCCAACCACATGCCCCTAACCAGCTCTCACCGCCATCCCAGTGGCCAATTTGCCTTTTACCCACTACACCATTTCAACCTTTATATTCCCCAACCAAACAACCAAATTTAAAACCCTGAATTCGCAATCCAAATCCCCAATCGAAATTGAATCAATTTCGCAACCCAAGTAATGAATCCCCTATTCGAAATCTCCAATTTCGCAAACCGAATTAGCCCAATTTTGCAATCAAATCCCAATTCGAAACCCCTTAATTTCGTGAAATTCCAATGGCATAACTGCTTGAATACAATTCCAAATTAAGTAATTCTTGAGCCTATCGAGATCTTCAACTTCATGAACAACCATGTCAAAAAATGGATGAAAGCTGAATAAAATGCATTTTTAAGTTGCGCGACTATTGGGTGGTTTCGAGAGTTGTGGCTATTTTTTGTGGATGTTAGGGTGGTTTAAAGGTTGTGTGGTCGTGGGCTGCTTCCTGTGCTGGCGATGGTGCTGGTGGGGTGCTCCCGTGGACCGACAGTGGTCGATCGTAAGTGGCAAAACAGTGACGGGAGGTGGCGAGAGGATGGTCGTGGTGGTTGGAAGGAAGAGAGTTAACGGTTGTTATCTTAAAATCGTTAAGAGGTCGTGGTTCACAAACTTTACAAAAAAAAAATTAGTAGTTGTTGACAAAATTTTCCTTTTTTATTCAAGAAATTTTTCCCTAATTAAATCACGATTCCAATAATTTAAGAAAAATGATTTTGGTGTAGTATGCCCTATGTTCACCTATACCTATAACAATTTTATTTTATTTTCAAACAAAACTATTTTATACATACTTACATGACTACAATAATACATGTACACTGTTAGAGTGCTCTCCAAGAGAAGTCATCAATAGGAAGGTGGGTACTTTCGATATTGTTATTTGATTAGTTTTAGTTTTGTATATGTAATTTGATTTCAGATTTTGGTGTTACTCGTAATTGGTTTTAATTTCTATGCTAATTGTGATGCTATTGCAGTTTTGATTTTAAGTTCTAGACTTCATATTGAGTAAAGTTTTTGTATAACAATAAATTATTTCTTCATTTGTGCATCAGTTTTCCTTGATTGCAACTCTGAATTTATTTGGGTGATTATTAGATGTTATTTTTGTCAAKWTTTTTGAAATGACGTAAGATTGAAAATTGGAATAATGTTAATTGGAGTAATGACATTTTGTGTAATTTAACCAAGGGAGGGGGTAGGATGGTAATTTCAAGGGGACACCACCGCGACCTCCCCTTCCCTTATATAATAGAGATTAGGGTTTTTTGGTCAAAAACCATCTTTCATAGGGTCATCTTACCTAGGGTTAATTGCTTTGAAATGATCTTATTTATTTGTTTTGGTTGTTGACTAGCATCTTAACATTGGAATACAGCGTTGACCCATGTGCAAGTCACATGACCCACTTTAAAACCCAGTTTCTTTTTTTTATTATTAAAACCTAGTTAATTACTCCCTCCATTTTTTATTAGTTGTTTCACTTTTCATTTTTGGATGTTTTCAATTAGTCGTTRCAAATGAATTTWAAAATAACTTTTTTATTTTTTACTTACTTTATTTAATGTAACTTTTATTACTTTTTACCCAATCTATTTAACCAAAATTAGCTTTTTTCAAAAAAATTCATTGACACAATTACTCTTTTACCTAACTTACTCAACTTTTTTACCTAACTTATTGATATGGAACATCGTGTCAAATTGATATGAAACATCTAATAAAAACGGAGGGAGTACTTCCTATTTTCATTTGTTTCCCCTTTTATCATGTATTTCAACCATAAAACCACCCAAAAACCCAAAGAAGCATTTTATTCAATTTTCCCCCAAAAATCACATCAAACGTATTGCTCTTGCTGCTGTTCATCACAAAATTTAATTTGGTTGTTCGACAATAATCATGGGTAAGTCATCACTAAATGCTCTTCATTACTTTCTTCTCACTCATAATTTGTCCTACGACAAAGGAATCACATTCAATTGACAAACCATGAACTTTAAACAAGAAAACGAAAAAAATTAGTGTCTTATTAACCTAAAAAAACAAGACAATCAAATCTATATTATTAAAAGAATGTACTCATTTGTAAGTTGTAACCACCCCACAACTCAATATCTTCCCTTCAAAATTACAAATAAACAATTTTRAGTTTTTTACAAAAATATAAAGAAACACGTAAATAAATTTTACCCACATAAGTAAGGATAATATAGGCAATTTCCACCAAAGATCTGACTTACATTTACRAACAGCAGTCATGTGCACAAAATTTGGGCATGTTTGTCCCTCATACTCTGCCACATCAGATTTTARCAATTTTTTAACTATTCAGACGCATCGAAGAGTTTCTTTACTTCTATATTATATTCCCAAGCCTTTATTGAACATTAACTTCAAATATCTTCAAACATTTTTTTATCCATAAAAATTGTTACATGAAAAAAGAAAAAGGAAAAAATAAGTGGCAAGAGTTTTTTTAAGAGGACTTACTAAGACTTGTGCAAGTGTTGCTTTACAATATCACCAAAGACTCACCACCAAGCATGGCCTTAGTTTACGGCCTCTCCTTTTCTGCCCCTTTACAAAGAATGAAAAAGCAAAAGACTTGTTCCTAGAATAATAATGTTCCTAGAATTTCAGCTTAATGATAAGGAGGTGTTACAAAGAGGGGGGGGAARAAATTGGGGTTGGCCTAAGTGGTTAAGGGTCACAGGCTCATCGAGTTTAGGAAATGGAAAAAATCATAGCTAGSAGGGATACCGCCAATTGAGGTAATCATGGAAACTCCCGCGGGAGGTTAGTCGACTTGGAACTTGCCKATATTTTTACACAGATGTAATAATGCTATGATTTAAGCTTAGGAAATAACAGTTCACAAAGGACACAACTGAAACCTGATTAGGCTTAAAATGCAATAAGTTGCTTAGGACATTAAACGCAACAACAGAGTAAATTTGGAACAAATAGAAGTTCTGAATGAAAAGTGAAAACCAACAACATACAAAGGACGTGTCCACATAAAGAAGCTTAATATAATGCTTACTCAAGTTATTATAGTGTAGACACAGGCTCATCATTCGATCCCGGTGTAGATGTACCTGTTGGGACTCTGAGATATGCCATAAACGAATACCCTGATTTAAATATTAAATCAAAGAGGTAAACCCCCAAGCAGAAGCACTTTAGAAACTTCTGAGAGCCATAAATAATCCAATTGATTGCACAGCTCTAAAATTAGGGAAACTAAAACAGCCTCCTTTTTCTTTCAAATATATTTTTATGGCTTTGGTAATCAACTTCTGTCTTATAGGATACAGATTAACATTTGCTCCTGCAACATTGCCCGTTACATTAAATATTGTTAAATCTAACATATTACTGATTTTTTTAAAGTTTTTTTTCTTGTAATAATATAATTATTATAAAGATTAGTTGTGCTAAATAGTTTTTAATTTATGTAATCTTGTTTAAAAAGATATGATATATATTATTGTTCTGAGTGTACTCTCTCTTACCACAAAAAAATAATATATTATTGTTCCTTTTAATGAAACCTTTTTTAAATGATATATTAATTTTTAGGGACGTGATATAGTTGTTATTTAGTTTTTAAGTTAATCTTTTATTAATAATAAGATATTATATAATTTTCCGTATCTCTCGTTATTTATCACATTTGTATTTCTTTGGATTAATAATACCCTCTTGATAGAAATAGAGAGTAAAAATTTTAATTTAAATACCATTTTATTTAAATTAACTGTCAATGCTTTTCAAGAGAAAATTTCTTAGATAGGCATATAGATTTTCTATCAGATGTATATTGTTATCTAATTTAAATGTTTAAATAAAAAGAATATGGGATATAGTTGTTTTTGTATATTCTTTTTATTATTTATTTTAAGTTATGTAGTCGTGTTGTTTCTTTACATTTTATGTTAGGATTTTTTGAGGAAAATATAACCATTCAGGATTCTGGATATTTTGAAAATCATACTCCCCTCCGTTACCACTAATCTGTATGCCACATGCTTATTTTTCCAATTTGACAGGGATAATTAGAAATTACCTTTGAAGATATATAACTAATTAATGGGATAAGCGTTGAAAATTTATAAAGCTGATTGATCATTTACTTATCTATATCTAGAATATTAATAAATAATACATAATCTATACGCACATATATAATTATGTACTGATTAAGAAGAATAGACTCGATACCAAAACATGCATAGAAGCATCATGAACAGTAAGTGAGGGACACATTACTGAACAAGGAGAACCTAGGTTCAGATTTGTTACTTAAATACCTAGTTTGCAAATGTCTTTTGTTAATCATACGCTAGTGTTCTATTTCTGTCCAAAATTTACATCGGTCATGAGATATTACGCTCTTACCCACCGCATTTTCGGTTCATTCTTTTTCTCCTTCTTTTCTTTCTTTTTCCTCCACTATTCCGATCAACTCAATCAATTCATCTTACCCTCCCACTCTACTCATGCCTCATCTCACCCTTCATCGTCATTCCCCCACTTCACCACTCCTCCCACCCCGTGCAACCACCAGCCAGCCACCAGCATCACAGAAAACGCGGCGTGCCCCATCTCCCTCCGCACCGACCACACAATTAGACCGACTCATAATCTGCATTCTCCATTTCTCGCTCAATCTCAATCTCTTTTCGCAAGCTAAAATCAAAAACGTAATCACTACCCACAAAACTACAAACCAAGAAAATAATCAAAAAACATAAAAGGCGGAAAAGAATTAACCGCGTTCGGATTAATAGAGTGACTCAAATTCTTGTTTTGAACTCCCAACAGTCAGGCCAAAGAACATCTGACCCAAACCGAGCTTTGAACCCCGAATAACTATTGAGCCTTTGAGTCATACATGGACCAAATGAAGTAGAACCGGGTCCTCTCTCAGAGCCGGTCTTTGCTCAACTCAGAGCTACTCGCCCATTGTTGGCACTGGCTACACAGAAACTCATCGTTGACGCACTGGAGGATAGAGATGGAGGAAGTAACGAGGACGAGGAGAATAATAACCTGAATGAATGTGATAAAGAAAGCGATCAGTCAAGTGGCCAAAGAAGAAGGAATGAACGGACAGAAAGAAAAAATGGGGAAACAGAGTCTATGAAAGCTAGAAGCGGCAAGAAAGAAAAAAAAACGAGTGGGCCCACAATTTTAAAACGTCTGTTAAACAAGTATTCGATGAGAAAAGAATTTGTAAACCTAGGTATTTAAATAAAATAAATCTGAAACTAGGTATTTATTTTCAAAAATTCCCCAAACCTAGGTATTTATCCTCAAAAAATCCTTTGATTTAAGATAGAGTGAGTTTGGCATATATTTATCGTTTTTTTATTYGAAAAAATAAATTTATTTATGATGTCATTAATGCTTTTGGCGAGAAAATTMTTAATGAGAGGCCGCCACGTAAGRATTGATGACATCAGCTCCGTTTTGCTTTATTAATATTTAGATTYTAAAACCAACTAACCTCACGTATCATGTTTTYTCTTATGAAGTTATGTTTTCTTATTTCTAAGCAATGCAACATCAGAAACAAAAATTGTGGAGCAAAGGAACAAATAATAAATTGGTGGTGCATCATAATGATGCACAGAAAAATAAACCTAAGTAAAACCAGCAACAACCAATCAAGTGATGAAAGTAGTTTTTATAATGCTATAAAGTAAACTCACAAAAGCTGTTAAATGTTCCAAATAACACAATTAACCAAAAAATATCAACAAAACCATCTCACTAGCATGAACCAAAAGTTGATTATTTCGAGAAATCATCCACAAAGATTTTTCTCCTCCTCCCCCTACAATCAAGAGCTTCATTCTCTTGTAAATCCATCTGTTTCATATCTTTTCTAACTCCTTCACACCAAGACATTTTCGGTCTCCCTCTACCTCGTTTGATATCTTTGTGATTCCACTCTTCAAGAGATTTTCCCTTAACTTGCTCGCAATGTCTCCCACACCAACTTCTTATAGATAACTTTATTTCTAGTTCTATCCTGTAGAGAGTCCACTAAAAATTGGTTGTATTACGATTATACGGAAGCTTACTAACAATGATTCCGAGTATAAAAGTGGGTGCTCAAATTACCCCACAACAACCATAAACAGCGTCAAATGGAGAAAAAAAAAAGACATCAACAGATAAAAAAATAAAAATAAAAATGATGTCTAGCCACTATAACTCACAAACCTGAGCACAAAACACATGATCAACATCGTCCAGAATGAAGCCCAAGATGAGCCTAACGTGCTGACAGCAAAATCAGGCCACAAACAACATTCAATTGGAGGTTTTTACCGAGGATGATCACCCAAAGTTAACAATTCTCTACATTTTCTCCCTTTCACTATTAAACCTCCTGTTGTGAARTTGAGAGGCTTGCAGCCCACATCTCAATGTGTAGATAAAATTTTGGAGTTGACTAGTGATTCAAGCCATTCAACCATTAGGGAAATAGCATTCGAACAAACCAATAAGAGGTTTGTGCATATACCACCACATCATCAAACCAAACATCTTCTCAAGAAACCAGGTATAGAAACTTATTCTGAGGTTTATATATGGGGCCTAATATAAATATAAATCATGAGCAACACAGACTTCAGATAAATTCACCTAACCAAATTTTATTCTACAMGATGCTAACCGCATGAATTAATATACTTAAGCCATACTTATAAGTTTGTCATAAAACACACACTTATAAGGACTTCAATATTACAGCAAACTTAAGAAAAAGGTTATTTAAGTTTCACAGTAAGAAAAAAATCAGCTGATATGAAACAGCCTTCTGTTCACCCCTCATTATATAAGAAAGTACCAAGATATTAGCAGAGCACACTTGTACCTAAAACATAGACCAATTTCCAAACTKTAAGAAATATAATACAAGTAACAGGTTAAATTTATTATAACTTTTGTCATCAAAAGGTTAAATTTATTAATTAAAGTCACAATCAGTAGATAAAAAAGGCGTTAAAAATCTCTAGAATCATGACAAGATAGAATGAAATACCTATACTCTGGGGAAAAGTGACAACGTATCAAAGTTCGAAGGACTGAATGGCCTCTATATGTTGCCAGAGATTGATCATTAGGGTGCTTCATCTCTCTAAGCTTTGCAGGATAATCCATCCATCTGTAATCCCAATCATAGCTCCTTGCTGTGGTAATACTGAGTAACATTCCCAACGAATGAGAATAGTATGTARGTTAAGTATGTAACTTAGTACTCAACATCAATTTGTTGACTGCAACTGGATCACCTATGACTTTTTTCCACCAAAAATATCTCATACAATTATATTGACAGTTTTCTACTCGCATGTAGAAGCTTCCACTCTGTTTAGGCCACACACTTTCTTTCTTTACACTTACACCATATCATTTTGCACAGTTTTAAAGACTCGGCTTTGACCAGTATTAAATCAAATTGCATAATATTTAATACAAAAAAAAAAAAAAAAATTAAAACTACACATTTTTTTTTTTTTCTAACGAATCTAACAAAATTTCTCATTAAACATTTATAAATCATAGGTAAGTTATAACTTGACTCCCAATAAGAAATGGTGCTAAGAAATATAAAACACTATATATAACTATACAAGAGACTCATTTTTAAAAAATTTACAAGCATTTTTATTAGACATAAGATGAGTAAGTATACCCCATACACATACATAATACATATATAGTGAGATTGACTAAAAACCACAAGTTTAGTGAAAACTTGAAAATTGGAGAAAAAGGGGGAACACCTTAGGTTTAAAGGTTACATATTGCAATAAAGGGACTGCTTTTTGTCAGTATTTACTAATCCATTAAGAAATCAGTACCACTATACACTCAAAATTACCCTTTTTTTGTTGTTTCACGTTATATCAAATCCAACGATCAAGATGCTTCTCATTATAAGACCCGTAAAATAGAAGCAATCTTACGTGGATTTTAAGGAGCCATCTCGTCACCCGTAATCTTAAGGTCAAATTTATTTCATGAAAAAAGTTAAAGTGTACAAATTTGAACATAAATGGCACGATTTTTTCTGTCAATGGCAAAACCAAAAAAAATTTGCACATTTATGTACAAAAGCATACACATTACTATTAACTTATTGCACATCCTGGTCATCCAGGTCAAAAATCAACAAACCAAATTGGCTTCTCACGCTTCTCTATTATGTTCTTCTCATTGATCAACGACCAAATGCTTCTAAAAGTTCTTCTCATTTCAACCTTAAAATGAAAGTTTAGAATCCTTGATTTTGAATGGTAGTCAAGATTATTCACCAAAAAAGTAAATGTGCCATTAAATTAAAGAAAAAAAATTATTTTTTCTTGAAAAATACACATTCATGATAAATCCCTGCACATTAATTGAAAATTATGCAATCTTAAACCGTCCATCTTAAAAATCAACGATTTAATTGTTCTCACACTTCCAATTTAAGGGTTTTCTCATTGGATCCTAAAAACAATTAAGGACTACGGCTCATGTAAAACACCTCTCCTATAAGAGAACACATACTTATGTGAGAACAAATCTACGTCATAATTTATATCATCCAAAGCCTAGATTAATTGGTTAGCTAATGCATTATAGGTATATATTTCTAAACTTCAATCCAACCTTTATTTCTCTTTCCTTCCTCATCCGTTTCTCTTCTCCTCAACTTTCTCTCTACTCCTCACACGGTATCGACTGTCGGGTCCACAGGCAAAACCAGAGTTTTTCAGTTCGGACGGAAAGCGAATTATTTATAATTATATATCATTTTTATTTCTTTTTCCAAAACATAACTAATTATATACCAATTAGCCAAACTCCCCAAAACATTACTTTACATACAGTATTTCATTCCTTCATCATTCACATCTCACACTAAAACCCTAAAAAATCTCCACCCTAAAAAATTGTATGCATATAGGATCCCATGAAAACTCTTCTTAGGTTAGAACTATAAGAACTCTCATGTTCTATACTTTTACTCTTCGTGTTCAACAAATTTAGTTCATATTTTACACCTATAGTTTTCAAGTTTTCATGTTCTATAATTTTAAATTTTATGTTCTACAATTTTAGACTTTATGTCCTACAAATTTTGGTATTTATGTTCTACATATTTAATTCATGTTTTACATTTATAGTACATTTGCATATACAATTTAAGACATTTGCGCATACAGTTTCGGAAATTTTTACAATATAGGACATTTGTGGATTATGTAGGGCATTTCCGTATACAGTTTAAGATATTATCATGTTATTTAGGACAATTTTCATATTTAAGACATTTAATTATTTAGGACAATTTTACTATTTAGCACATATTTCAAAATCATTTAGGACATTTTCATAATTTGGATATTTAACTRAAAAATAGTTTTTATTTTTTTGCAAGAACAAACCTTTTAAAACAAAAATTTTGCGAGATAGCACCTTTTAAAATGCTTATTGTGAGAAATAAACCCAAAACCAAAAATTGTTTGCAAAGTGACACCTGATGACGTCACCAAGACTTTGACTTCCATATTTAGCCTTTGACTTCCTATATGCACCTCAATTTTTACAATTTTCACATAACATACCCTCCAACGACCAAGCTCACAACCAACACAAGCCAAGCTCACAACACTACATCACCACACCGCCCGCAAGTCCGTGCCCTTGCCGCAACAGGCCCCCGCCCACCACACCCACTCACCAAACCAACACCCACCCAACCCAARACTTGCACGAACCAACCACCATAAAGAACCTTGAAATCAACAAAATCTGGGGTTTCTTTGTTTCCAATCTCTCTCGGTAGTAGTGGTTACAAATTCTAAGCAACGCCAGCGATGGCTACTCAAAAGTCTGATCTTTAGATATACAAAAGAAAAAACGAAAAATTAACCTCCAATTTTTTTTAATCCCAGTGGTGACCCTCAACTCTCATGGTTGTACCAAACGTGACTTTATTCATGTTTTTTTCGTTAAATCCTATGGTTTACCGTTAAATATTGGTTAGTTTTGCAACCTTGGTTAAAAAGCAAACTCAACCCCCCCACCCCACTACCTCGCCCCACGTAAACCCTTTCACCCTCATTCATTCACATTCTTTCATCATTCATCATCATTCATTCAACATACCCCCTCATTCATCATCATTCATTCAACATTCATCTACCATAATCGTATCACCACCACCATCTACCATCATTCCCGCCGCCCAATCGAAGCCACCACCATCTACTATCATCTACCATTATTCCCGCCACCCAATCATTCCAAATTGCGAATTCAAATCAACAAAAAATAGTTGGGGTTGTCGATTGGTATTTGGTTGCGGTTCGTTTGGGATTGTGATGCTCAATTGGGGTTTTATTAGGGTCAAARGGTGGTGCGAATTGATTTGTGCGTTTTGGGACGAATCCTTGGTCGAATTTTTCTCATTTAATTGCGATGAATTTTTGTGCGTTTTGGGGAGATTTTGGTTTGAATYTTAGGGGTTTTTGGAGGTTGTTTTTGCACAAAATTTCTGGAGTTTTTMAGTGCATTTGAGGTGCGTTTTTGGGAGCAATTTGCTTGAATTTTCTGGTTCAGTTGAAGCTCAATTTTGGGCAGATTTTTGCTCAAAAGTGGTGCGGTTTAGAGGCTCGGAATTGGGGTTGCTCTGGTCGCGTTTCTTGTTCTGCTTGGTGTTGCTATTTTTTTGTTCCTTCAAAGAATTGGCTGCTAACCTTGATTATTCACGAAATTAGGCTTGCTGAATATGACGATGATGATGACGAAATCAAAGTGGTGGTACAATAGAAAGGAGAAGTGGCTGCAAAGTGTGGTTCGTTGGTGTTGCGAATCATGGAGGTGGAGCAGTGATCAATGGCAGTGGGTTGAAGGGTAATGATGGTTGATAGATGGGTTAATGTGGTTGAGTTAAAAACTAACTCATGTTTAATGGATTTGCAATATTGAACGGAAAAACCTCATTAAAGCACGTTGGAACAACATCAAAAGTTTAAAGTCATTTCTGTATTAAAAACATACGGTTACCATAAGAAAAGGCAAAAATTGGAGGTCACCAGGGCGGTTCCAAGAAAAGAATTACACAAATTAAATATTAATAATCTTGTATTTGTAACGAATACAACAAGATCCACATGACTATATTTATCCTTAACGTAAGTCACAAATTCACTTCAAAGACATTAATGAATAGTGTCACATAAAAAAAAGAATGTGACGATTAAAGAACGGAAATTATAAGGAGTTTCTCACATGAGTCAATCCTATCTTAACAACAGTAAAGGGAGAGTCCAGGTTACTGTTCATACATGAACATGTGCCCGGAATCCTACCCTCTCAACTTTCAATTAATTACACCAATTGCCAGTCCACATTCCCAATTTCTTCATTTCCTCATTCAGTCATCCTTCACTCCACATTTTCCACAATTTCTTCTATCAGTCGTCTCTTCCCATCCACATTTCCCCTCCTTTCCTTACAAATTACGCAATTCTCGACGTCGTTCCGGTTATTTCGCCGCCGTTCTTGTTGTCGCACATTCATGCATGAGATAACATACGATGACCAAAGGGACGTGAGAAGGTTTCAGCAGTTTAGTCGGCCTCTTGTTGATTTGTTTGATTGGGTTTTTAGTTAATTTATGCTATGGTATCATGATATAACAATGATTTCGTTTGGAAGGAACAAAGTTTCGGCTTCTGAGGCCGATGTTCTAGGGTTCGATTGATGGGAATAGTTGTTGATAGTGTTGAGATGAAGGGTTAATGATTTGCATTTAGATGATGAAATTAGGGCTTCTTCTGAAAAAGGATTTAGGGTTCTAGAAGGATGTGATGGATACTAAGCTAGGTTTTAGGTGGTGAGATAATACTGGAGGCGAATTGTCATGTGGTGATTATGGCGATGGGAAGGGTTGTTTCCTCTGGAGTGTTTAGTCTCTCTCTGCTTGCAGTACAATAACAAGACGCCACTCAAACAAACATCAAAGAAGATTCGAAAAATTTAATTAATTTGGACCCATCAATTCTCCATCTAACTCAGCTTCTTTTTTTAAAATTAACTGTAAACGGCTTCTTCGTCTTTTCTTCTCTCTTTTGTGTATGAAGAAAATAATACCGAAAGATGTCTGAAAGGAGGTAGACAACGACTCTTTGTCATCAAATGGATTCACTTCACTTACGTACGAACAAACTCACCTTGCGTTTTTTTGTTTCCCATTTTTTGAAGTCCTTACTTTATAAATGCTAACTAATGCAAGTAATAAAGTATCAGTCTTTAATTTTGTTGATTTTATTTGTTTGTGTGGTTTATTTGGTGTTGTTTGGTTGATTTAAAACGTATACTTTTGTGTTTGTGATAATGGGTTTGTTTTGAATCTGGATAATTTTGTGTGTTCTTTTTTTTTTGGGGGGGAAATGCAAATTTTATTGACAATTTGGGTGCTAATTGCTACTTATATCAACTTGTTAGCATGAATTTTAATGTTTGCATAGTTTAACTTTGATAATTTGATGTAATGCAGCTTATAGCATTAGGAGTGATTGGATTTGGAATTGGATGACAGTCATACTGATAGTTGCAGAAATCTCTCACTCTTCTCTGTTCTAGCCCTTGGTGCTATTATACTTGTAATGTAAACATTTTTGGTTTGGAATCTTTGTTACTTTTTTTTTCTCCCTTTTTTCAATTCAAGTAAAGATGCAATATTGCTGTAATTTTCCTTAAAATATCTGGCTTGCACATCATTGATTGGTTCGTAGGGCATGGAAGAACAACTCCATCTTATTATGGATTGTATCCTTTGGTAAATTTATTACTTAATGAAGAGGTCAAATTTCATGTCTTTATTGTCCTAACCTTCTGTTCTCCTTCCAGTACTTGATACTGCTATGCTTGATCCTCATTGCAATTTGATCTTCACTGTATTGGCGTAAGTATATCTCACCAAAATAAATTTATTGGCGTAAGTATACTCTACTTCTGTTTTGAATGCCATAGTTTTTTCTCAATAGACTTTGTTAACCTTCTCCAACTGTCATTACGTGACAGCTACGGCATGTCTTACACTCGATTCTTACACATATATAAGTTATTTAATGATTTTGTAGTTCAGTTGTGTGCTGGATAGTGGTGAGAAAATAGTTGACTCGCCACACTACCATTCACAAGTATGTATGATTGACGCAAAGTAAATGGAGCTGTTGTTCCTAAAAGGTACGAATGATCTTTGTCTATTGTTGCTAGATTTCAGATTTTCTCACTATTATCGTTCGTCAGTAATTTTTTAGGATTTCAATTTCATTTAGCAATTGTTGGTTATGTAGGATATTATAACTTTGTAAAATTTGCATTCCCGTGGAGTTTCACTTCTAAAGAGTATTTAGACGAAATTAGTCTTTGGTTTAGTCTCATAGGAGTTAGTTATCTGCCATAGGAGAATTTGTCACGGTTACCTAGAGAGGAGCAAGGTAGCAACTTCAGACTCTAGGGAATGTCTTTGACATTTCGCTTCTTAATGTTCTACTAATACAAGTGTCTGGGGAACTGGATGTACCTCACATTTTAGGGATTGATATGTCTCCGATGTCCCGTATTTCTTTTTTTGTTCAACCATATCAACCTTGTGTCTTAAATATTCACTGGAGTTAGCCGACTTTGACCTTTGCATCTTTTATGCTTCAATTTTGGGCAGTCATTGGCACTATTAGAAGTTCCTGATTCAGGTAGCTTCATTTTTTCTCTCGTGCCCAGTTGGCATAAGGCGGGCATTGCTGCGATCTTAGGCTTGAATGTAGAGCAATTAGCCCGTCTGTTGACGAAGAGAACCAAAGTGTGATATTCTCTTACTTCGTCACCAAACCAATTCCAGGCGGATGTGTATAGATGACAGCTATATGTACTTTTGGTATATCGACATTTATTTGTTCGAGTAATGGGATGTTTTTTTATTTTATATTTGTGTAACTTGTGGTAGTTCGATTTTGGCTAGGTTTTAAATGGAAAGGAAGAAGAAGCTGCAAAGGCACAAACACAGAATCTACTGAACAGCAATATGATATCCAGTTGGCGATATATGGTACCCGATTTGGTGGAGACAGGGGGAGTCCTATGTTCCACCCTTCAAACGGTCTGACATGATATTAAAGAGATTGAGGCGAGTAAGCAGCGCTGGAATATAGCGTTTGACTGTTCGACTAGGAGATGCCTTAGTGAACGAGTAATCAATGGTCTTCAACAAGGTGAATGCACTATAATTAAAGAACATAATCTCCAGAATTGATGAGAATACTGATCAGGAGGGAAAGGGTTTATTTGCGCACATGTATGAAGTTCAGATGGCCAATCTCCAGGATTTACTGTGTATTTGCCTGGCCTGGTTCTGTCTAGTTGTAACACTAAATTTCCTTGAAAATTGGGAAGACATTCTTTTATAGAAGAGGATTATTTTGCAGAGATCGTATAGCGCAATGATAAGGTGTGCATGAAATTAATTATATTTCTGATGGTCTCATTTTTTTTTTTTCATCCCTTAAGATTTCTAATATGCTCGAAATTTGTATCAGCCTCAACGCTTGACTGTCGCTGTTAAATTCAATGTCATTGCTCATATTGTGACCAGCAGGTTGCTCAATGGCTTGTTGCTTTGAGAGTTTGAGTCGACAGCATGTGATGACACGTGATTGGACAGTGTTGAAGTTGCTGTGCGTGTATTCGCTTACAAGAATGTGGGTCTAGTTACCAGCTGCTGTCTAAGGGTCTTCACGGTGAGTCTACTTGTGATCTACGTTGTATATTTAAATTCACTGATAAATCCTTTCTTGTTATTAAAGCTTGTTACACTTGTGATGCTGGGTATTTAGATCATAGTATTTAAATGGTATCCCTTCTCTCTCTAAGGGGTTGTTTGGTTGAAGGTGAATTCCATAGGAATTTGAGTTCCTAGGAACTTCGGCAACACTTACACTGGATAGTTGGCTTTGAGCTGCACTGAAAGCAACTCGTGCAATAAGTGGCTATCCAAGTTGGTGTCATTTTAAATAAACCATTCCCGTTGTGCTGGAGTGTCAATGGAGGGAGATCTGATTAATACGGGAGAGGGTCTGTTTTAATGTCTGGATACAGAAGTGACAAAACACGCTGCAAAGATCGTTGAAGCTCATCTCACATGATGTAAATTCTGTTCAAACATTTGGTGAAAGATCTCTAATCGAAATGGCTTGTAACTGTATATAGGAAAACCCTGTATATATATAGGGGGAGTGCAGAATTCCCCCAGTGTGGTTTCTGTGAGGGTACGGGAAAAAAGAGTATGATTGAGCTTAGTCAATCCACTTCTATCGTTGCCAGTATGTATTTCGGAATTGGCTGGTGAGTGGGTTCTGCAATTATCGTTCTGTAAGGCATGTTGGCTCTGGTACAGACATAAATCAATGAAGTTTTTTCTTGTCCTTCTACGATGTTATGGATTTGTTGGAATACTTCACGCTAAGCTCTCTTTTCATATCGTGAAAAAAACTATACTGTACACTCAGATGAGTAGAGTATACTTGCAAAATCATAACTACCCGTATAGATCAATGGTTATTTCATGCAAGAAATCTTGCAAGTGAGTGGGTACTTAGATTGTACCGTAGCAGAACCTAATAGGGGTAAGTTACAAACAGTTTTTCTATTCCAATATGTGTAGGAGTTGTGTCGATGGGAGACGCAATTCCTACAGTCTTAGTGTGTTAAAAAAAAAAACGGTTAAAATCGTGTTCAACATATTTTGTACAGCTCACTCAGATGTCATTTGTCTTTCGCTTCTCTAGATCGTGTAACCTTAAAGCTCTATGACTGTAAGTTCATATCTTAAGTTTTTCGTTCTGTAAAACGTGGGTGATATCACATATTTTAAGCGATGGCGAAGAAGCAAAGTGAGCATTGAAAAGTATAAGCTACATATGCGAATAATTGATTTTGTGATCCATAGTACTATGATAGCATTATGTTACTAACTTACTATAGTGTTAGATTGTTAGACTAATAAAAAAAATATGATATTCAAATTATTTCACATTTATACTAATAGTGATGATTTATAAAGATGATAAAGTGGAACACGGCGCGCGTGCGCGCGCCGTGTAACACTAGTATCTATATATGTATACAAATCTAGTTCGAAGAACATTAATGAATAGTGTCACATATTAAAAGGATGTGACTATTAAAGAATGGAGGAATTATAAGGAGTGCTCATGTGAGAACACCTCTTTTTATGAGAACACGATGTTATGTAACAGCTTAGATTAAAGGATTAATAATGGCATTTATATAATTATTTCAACCTTTCTTTACTCCCTCAACCCTCACACGATTCTCTATCCTCCCTCATATGTTTCTTCTCTCACCTCTTTCTCTCTCCTCCCTCCACTCCTACACCACCGGTCCGAGCCAACACCACCCAGGCCGCACGCACCCCAACCACCACATTAGCTCGCCGACCTCGCTACAACCAGCTAACCTCCTTCACACACCAGTGAGCCTGTAAACCCAACCTTGCCAACCACCCTGCGAACGAACAAACCTAGCCTTATGAACCCACTCGCAAGTCGCAACCCAAAATCAAACCACTGTTCGAAACCAACCTTCTGCAGCTGGATACAGTCGTGCTTAATCTTGTTGTCACTGTCTTCATCAAGAAACAGAGCAAGACAAACCCTCAATTTCTGATTTTAATTTCTGATTTGGGATTTTTTGCTGGATTCCTTAAGTGTTGGGGTGGGATTGATGCGAGGGTAGGGTGCAGGGTGGAGTGGGTGGGGTAACCTGGTGCGGGTGGGTGGGATGATCAGCACTCCGGCAAAGTGGATGGTGTGGAGAGTGGGGTTAGTGTGGCGGTGGCTGTGGTCGGTGGGGCTTGGTGTGGCAGTGGTTGTGGTGGGTGGTGGGTGTGTTGGTTGTGAGGGTTTGGGCTAAAGGGAGGAGAAAGAAAATATAAAGTTTACATTATTATTCAAAATGTCTTAATTTATAAATGTCTTGAATTATAAAATTGTCCTAAATCGTAATTGTCCTAAACTATATACGCAAATGTCCTATATTATTTACGTAAATGTCCTAAATTGTATATGCAAATGTCCTAAACCACAAAATAGCGGAAACCATAAAAAAGTCCTAAATTGTATGTCAAAATGTCCTAAATCGTAAAAATGTCCTAAATTAAACATGTGGTCTCACATAAGAGGTGTTCTCACATAAAGGGGTGTTCTCACATGATCCCTCATTCCCCCCTTATATATACAAATTTATTTATTTATTTATTTAAAATGTTATGGGAATTTACCGTACAGAGTTTGACGACATTTTCCGAATATCCCATAATTTGATAGCCTGATCTTTTCCATTTGAGATCAAATAACGTCCATCAACACGACTGTCAATGAAAGTAATACCCTCCATATGACCAATCAAAACTCCAGCCGGTTGACATCTTGAAGTGAGGCAACGCCTGTCCCATACCTAAAAAAAACAATGCTTTCTGATGAGGTTCCCTATTCAATATTGCAAATACATAAAACAAAAGTCGAAACACAGTGAACAAAGTTCACTCTGCAAGCAAAAACTTGAGTAAAATGCATGCAATGCAAACCATACATCAAGGATTTTACAACATTTTCATGACAAAAGCCAAAGTGAACATCATTTCTTGGATAGACGTCATACAATAATTTAATAATACCAAAAACAACAGCCTAACATACCTCTATGCTATGGGTTTTACAACAGCCCAACAGCCTAAATCCCATAGGCCATTTGTTGAAGATTGTTGCATTGTCATCAATGACCCACATGAATCAAAAGAATCTAGAACCTCCTTAAACGCCTCCTAGCATTCCACCCCACCCCTCCTCTCCTCTCCTCTCTCTTTTTGCTACTACACTCCTACAAATCCCATAGCACAGAGGTTTGTTACACACTAAATTGCAACAAACATAGAACATGTAACATTTTTAACTTTCACAAGATTTTCTGGTGACACGACCATAATCTAAGGGCCTTTGTTAAAGAAAAACTAATGCAATATTTCTATAGAAAGAACAACGAAGGAAGCTTACTTTGCAGAGGTGATCATCACTTCCAGAATATACTACATGACCAGATTCATCAGCAAAGCACACAGTATTAACATCATCCTGAAACATACAAATTCCAATACATGAAAAATAGCAAAACTGTTACAATTAATTGAATTTTTTTAAAAAAAAAAAAAAAAAAAAAACAACAACAACAACAACAAAGCTACAAGTACTCATTTAAATATAATGCTTTTGCACAATGACAGGCAAGGGGAAAGGAGGTATTATATGTGATCTTGGTATACCCCATAGGCTAAAGGAACGTTGGCTATAAAGCATTGTCATGTTCATAAGATGAATGTGGCAGAAATGCGTATGCTACGTTGGATGTGTGGGCATACAAGAAAAGATAAAATATGGAATGAGGTTATTTGAAAGAAGGTATGGATTGTACCAATTGAGGTTAAAACGAGGGAGAATCATTTAAGATGGTTTGGTCGCGTGAGTCGCAACCAAGTGAAACACCGGTGAGGAGGCGCGAAGAGTGGCAAGAGGAAAGGAAGGTGTGAGGTAGAGGAAGACCAAACCAAACTTGGATAAGAATGGTGAAAAACGATATGAAGTTTTTGGGACTTTATAGAAGCATGGCTTCAAACAGAGAAGAATAAAGAGAAAGGATATATGCTAATGATTTATGCGATACTCTCATGTCTAACCGACCCCAAATCATTTTGGGATTAAGGCTTTGTTGTTGTTGCACAATGACAGGCCAAATAAAACGTGAACTTGGTAACAGTGGGGGAGGTAGACATTGTAACTAACAAAACACACTCGTCAAAACTAATCATAACTTAACTAATCACCCTTCACAAACAAATCATCTTACTTGAATTGCATCTTTGTTCCTTATTCTCCTCGAAATCTTTCATAATCTTCTTTCAAAATACTTACTTTATCATCAATCTTTCACTTTTTTTTCCTTTTGTTTTCTGATCTGAGTTCTCTTCTATTCCAAATAATAACCTCTTTCTTAGATTACACTTGTAGTATCAATTTAAATGATAAAAGCTTCAATTTTTCGACAATCAAAAAAAAATAAAAAAATAAAAACTCTAAATTCAGGAGGAATGGGCTAAGGAAAAGAAAGACATAATTTTGTTTGGTTTTGTGCTAAGTACTTCAACACCCTCATCTCCCTCAAAAATCACGTGTCGTATGGTATCGTGTCAGACACGACATGACACTTGGATTCTTATTTTTTTAACTAAAAACTTCACTTTTTATACAAAATGATCGAGTCGAATATGGACACTCGTATCCGAGTAGACACTTAATCCATGTCCGCGGTAACATAGGTTTTGGTGTGTGGGTGGGTGTGGGTGGAGGGTGGGTGGATGTTGGTGTGTGTGTGTGAGAAACATAGATGAGGCAGACAATTAGGGAACAATATATGCATTTTCATGTTCTTCCAGATTACCTCATGTGCAAGTATACGAATGTACACTTGTTTGCTACTAGATCATACACATTATAGAATTTCACTGCTTGCTGCAACAATCTCTCGACCATCTGTTGAAAACTTTACAGAAAAGATACTGAAACTATCTTCCTCGTCATCTCTTGATAAGTCCAAACCTTCATGAATTTCCTGGACAAATGCAGAGAATAATCAAAAAATAAATCAGAAATAATAGGAAGAAAAAAATAGGCAAGGCCATTTCAATTTTGTGTCTTAAAATCTCCATGTGGTAAAATTTCATTTTCATATTGACGCTCAACAATGATGATCTTAAAGTTTCAATGCCGAGCGACATACTTGATATAAAATAATTTCAACCTCTTAATGTTAATTCTTTTGATATAAAGATGGCAACTAAATCTTGATGCTAACAAAATCTCTAATATAGTAACATCTCTATTATACAATGAAGAGAGGAAGAAAATGGTGTCCCTCTTCAAAATACAATATACCCTTAATGAAATTAAATTCCCCTTTCATAAAAAAGATAAAAATTAAATTAAATTAAAGACCCATTTCCATATCAAATGACTTTTCTAATTCTTGCCATAAATATTGAAAATGGAATAAAAATTAAAATTTCAATTAAATGTTCAATGAAGAAGAATTATAATTTTATACTAGAATGTTAGAAAAGATTTGTGCATTAAAAATTGAGTTAAAATTAGTTAGACAATATAACTTAATTAATACACAATTAGAAGAAGAAAAATTAACTGAATTTTATATCTATAAATTTACTAATCTTATATATGTAAGTGAAGGTAGACCCTACACAAATGCATTTCTACCCTTCTACATCATCTATATTACATATATTCAAAATTACCCATCAAAATATAAAGATTCAATTAATTTGTATTTATTGACTTAATTATGCTTAAACATGGAAATTATATTGGTTGATTGTTGTTGAAAATTTTGAGTTGATTGGAGGTTTAATATGGAAAGTCTATATGAACATAAAAATAATACTCCCTCCATTCCGATGTATCTTTTACGTTTGTAAAATTGCACATCAATTAAGAAAAATTAGTATTTGGATAAAATATGTTTGTATTACTTGAAAGTTGTGTTGTTCTTTTAATTTGTTTGAGATATGTGTAGTAAAATTAAAGTGAATTAAAAATGAGTGGAAGAAATAGTTTGGGAGGAAAATCGAGAATAAAGAAGAAATAAATAATGGATAATATACTAATATGAGAAATTTTAGGAGTAAAAATAACATTAATAGGTAAAAAAGTAAAGTATAAAAAAGGAAACATAAAGAACAAAGTGGAACACCAAAAAAGGAAACGTAAAAAATAAACCGGAARGAAGGGATTATATAAGAAGTAAGCAAAACAATAAAAACTGAAGCCTAATAAAATAAGTGATGTCAATAAACAATATTCTTAGATATATGTTTCAAATGAAATGTTATGAAATACTAACTATGAAATCCATGTCAAAAAAATAATTTGAAATTGCACGCATATTTTTTTTATCAGATCACGTGCAATGAAACAACTTCAAAWTAAACTTATGCTATTACAAATATTTTAAAAAATGGCCTTATATATTTCGCTTATATAATAGAGATTAGTTGTTTGAAATTATTAAAGTTCGTTAATAAAATATTACCACACACATCCCGTGAAAAAAAACTAGTGACATTTAAGTGAAGTATGAACAAGAAAAGGGCCACACCAGAGAGATAGGAAWAAAGAATCGTTGAGTTTAAGGGTCTGTTTACATTAACTGAAATCAACTAAACTGAACCCCAGATGAGCTGAACTGACTGAATTGAATTGAATATTTTCTGAAAGAGTGAAATTGGTTTAAGAACTGAACTAAATGGAGCTGAGCTCAGCTGAAGTGAATGGAGCTGAACTGAACTGAAAATAAGCTAATGTAAACACGCCCTAAGGCTCATTTGACATTACGTATCCTCAAAATTACCTGTAAAAAAGGTAATATTATTTTCATGGATTGAAATTATCCTCAATAATATCATCTCATCTAAATACCATGTCTCCCTTTTAACACTTATTCATAAAGGGTCATCCTTTCAACAATTGCAGATCTTATAACCCCCTATTCATGAGCCTAACTTTATTCTCAACATACCTAAGAATCCTTGTGAACCTTAAACCAAAGAACCTATATTCTGTTAATTCTCCAAAAAACTTCCTATAGAATCATCATGAATGATCTATGGGCTTCAAAAGCCATTATTCAAAAGTTGGGAAGCTCGGACTCGGGAACCACCCCCCGCATATCGGTGTCGACACGACACGACACGACGCGAGTACCCGTACGGAATCCGGATCGGACTCGGGYTGGAGAAAGTGGACACGGCATGTAATTGAAAAAATGGCTGACTCATCGTGTTCTTTAAAATTTCTAAGAAGATGAAAAAAGTAGAGAGAGAAACAAAAAAGAAGATTGAAATTCACTAGTGCTAGCAATAAATARTGTCCTTACACCTGTACTTTTAATCAGATTCCTTTTGCAGTAGTGCCCACCACTCCACTAGCTTACAAACAATTCATTATCTCTTGTCCCTATTTATCTTTTTACCTACCACCAATTACTCCCGTGAGTCCGTGACTTCACTCCCATAACTCACTTTTTTTTTAACTAACCCATAACTTTCACTTYGTCCCAATGTTGTGTAAATTCCAAAAGAAAATAAAAATTCAAATATTGTGCAACTCCAAACAAATTAACTCAAAAAAAAGGAAAAATGTTTATTGTATGAATTATAATACCCGTGTCCACGAGTCCATATTTAAATTTGTCCACGAATCCTCACAATTAGAAAATGAAAGGTCAGACACTTAYACACGTACCCGAGTCCAAGCATCCTAATTCAAAATAATGGGGTTAGCTACATGTATCAAAATATATGAATTTCCTACATACATCCCCTTCCTCTATTTATCTCTATTAAGTTCTATATGATACTCCACATGCAATTCCTTCATTGCAACAATCCCAAGCCATCAAACCTAAGTCGTCTTTGCTCCTTCGAAGAATTTCTATAATCCAAAAATTCACGATCCTAAATATATTCACAACTTTGCACATGCCCAAATCCTCATAGTTTATGTTCCTTTTTCATGTCATCAATAACTCCTACATCCCACCTTCATAATATCAATCATTTCAATCAAAGCCTTACTCGTATAAGAGGGGTAGGTTACATGAACCAAAAGTAATTATTCTGCATAGTCAATCATAATATCTTTATTCCATATTGAGCAAATATATTCTTTAAAGTGCAACAACACAACTACATCAACACACACATTTTTGTTACACTAGTAATACTAAAATGATCCATCATAGATACCCAACTTATTGACCCAATATTCGCACCCGTCTAATTGTTTTCTTTTTTTATACGTATTCGCAAGCCTTGAAGATAGAACTGCGCCATGGTTGCATAATACCCTACTTGATATATATGTTCTTGAAACAACAAAGGGTAAAAACTTAATGGTTCACACAAGACAAGACAATAAAAGGGTCTCAACAAAACAACAGTTCACCCTAGCGCCACAACATATAAGGAAGATCCTCAATCCATCAAATAAATACTTCCTCCGTTTTTTATTAAATGTTACACTTTTATATGGGCCAAAATAAGGAATATATCATCAGTTTAATTAATTAGGGTAATGAATCATTAATTACCCCAAATCCCAGCAACAACTAACCACCATAAAACAACCAAGCCACCCACCACCAAACAGCCCACACCAGCGAGATCACCCAACCGTAGCACGAACCACCACCCAGACCACGAACCCAAACGCTAACCGCCGCAGCCAACAACCAACTACTCATGACCAAGCTGCCCTAACATAGAAACCCAAACGGACAAAGCCACCCAAACTGAAAACCAATCCATGAACCACGATCAAACTAATCAAGAGAACGAAAATGAATTTCGAAGAACGTTCAAGAGCAAAATTGAAATTCAAGAAAGAAATTCAGATCTATGAAGAAATTGAAGAACAAAAACCCCAAAAAAAGGATAGAGAAGGTAGTTGGTTTAGTGGTTTGGCGGTGGTGTGCTGGAAGGTGTGGGTGATGCGGCACTCCGGGTGGTACGGCGCTCTATCTAGGTGGTGTCTTGGCATTCTGACGCTCTGGTAGGTGCGTGGTTGATGGTGGTTGATYGTGGGCAAGAGTGTGRTGTGTTAAGGATACTAATTATTTAGGCCATTAATTAGTTAATTTTAAGTGAACTTTTAATAGTTAAGTAAGGGTATATAAGTAAATTTAGAACTTAAAAAGTTACCATATTAGGAATGGAAAAAAAGTGTAACATCTAATTCAAAACATACCCAAAATGGAAGAGTAACATCTAATAAAAAAACGGAGGGAGTAATAACTAGACCAGCTCACAATCTTAAACTCACAAAAAACTGTCTTGTAAAAAAAGGCTATTAAAGAAGTCAAAATAATATACACATGAAACAAAAACCCTTGAATTTTATTTTGTTTAAAAAAAAACTAACTGTAATACATACCGTAACATTTGCAAGAGACTTGGTCACTGAAGATCCCACGTCAACAATATGAACAATAGGTGACATACTTGAATAAACCTGCACTACCCAATACCAAATACGTGTTAGATGAATGGATGGCATGGAGAAATAAGCATGAGATTAATAACCTATAACATATGACAAAAATATTTAGTAATAACACTCAATTAAATTTAGATCGTTTTCCTTTATGACCATGGAAACATGAGCACTAAACTTTGACGAAAAAAACTAATTATTAAATCTAAATAAAACATAATTATTTTTTTTWAAAAAAAGTATAGTCATACACGACCATATGCGAGTCTTCCAAAAAGCTAACTCAAGGGATGGAGAGCTCATAGTCGGATATAAATCTTTGTGGGATCCAAGTCCAATACCTTGCAATAGGAGGACAWCAAATCATATACAACACGTGTTGGAGGAATCAATAGGCTTATGGCAATATCTCATCTTTTTTATGCTAATGGCAATCAAAACTTCATTAAACACATGCTACATCTGCCCATTGATTGCTGGAATTCAGTAAAAAAATACTAATACAAGCTATGTTAAWGAAAAATTTAATTCGATATTATTTCATATTTCTTCCAACTAGTTTTGTTCTATCAATTTCTTGCTAGAATTGTAGAAACTTCTTTTCTCTACATCTACTGTGTTGCTTCCCATTGTTCGATTTTCAAAATCTTAAGTGACTTAATTAGTAGCTCATATGTTTGTATGAAAATCATTAATATGATAGATTGATAGAACCATAATAAAATAAAATAAAATAAGACTTTATCTCACTAAGATCATATCAAGAATGGGTAAGTTCAAAGTAATAAATCCAAATTTTTGTTTCAATGGGAACTTATTAACTCCAATTTCAGACACATTGAAACATTAATTAACTTCAAAAAAACGCTAACTGAATTATTTGAATTGATTTGATTCATTTGAATATGGAAAAGTGCATTTGAAAGAAGATAGTGGCATATTGTGATACCTATATGAATGAAAATGTATGGACGAAATGGGGTACAAGGTAAAAAAAAAAAGAAAACACGACAGTGTTCAAACTATTCTGTGACAAATGAAAAAGAAAAGTATCTACATCGGACACAAAGCATGTCACTTAAAAGGACAAAGGGCTAATACTTAAATCCCTTGTACTTCATGAGCCCATTATCTTGTCTCCTGAACTATGCTAACTTATGTATGGCAGGCAATGTTCAACATCCCCAAGTAAATATTTTCATGTTTGATCCAAATAGAAGTGTCAAGTCCCCGCTTCCTTCTTGAAATGTAAAGCAATGGTCTTCAATATTGGAAATGCTACAATAATTTTGTGTACGTAAATGATGCATGATGTAAAACTTAATAATAATTTGTAGGTTTGTCATAAAAAGAAAGGGAGGATATACCACCAACCTTTTACACAACATGAGCTATAGTTAAGCATGAAGTAGCCTACATATTAGTTGAGTGATTATTGGAAATGTAGCAAGAAAAAAGATGAAGAGAGTATATCACATTAGTTTCGCAAAGACACAAACTTACAAGATAACGTTTGTCAGGGGAAAGGGACGTATCTGTGATCGTCCAATGCAAGTTTCTAGCTAGTATATCCTTCTGAACCTTCCAACCATTCTCCACATTGTAAAGCCTTATGTGACTTCCCTATGCAAAAAATAACAGCCACAATACATGCACAAGATCAAAACTCAATGTCCTATTAATAGCCCATAATTGTCAGCAACAACCAAAACAATAACATATAGAATACCTGATATCCTGCAACTAACAAGGATCCATCCGACGAAAATTGGGATACATAAGCACGGCTTTCCATTTGATCAACCAAGTAAGGTCCATTGACAGGCAAATATCTACTAAGAATATGGCAACCATCTGACATGGAGAATTTAGATTTCCGAAAACAATTATGCTCTCGGGCAGCCAACATTTTCACGGGCGAAATCCACTCCATACCATTTTGACCCACCAACTTGCTCATATGATTAGTAGGTCCTGATCTAAGCTTTGTAAGTTGAGCAATATCATGATCAAAAGTTGCAGTACTAGTACCAGAAGAACTTCCACTAACAGTAATTGGTTCATCACAAAATTGGGTATTTCTCCTGGAACTACTCATTCTAGAATAACCTAAGTATTGATTAAAAACTTGATTCCCACAAGGCCACAACACTGATTYGCAAAACCAAGATTGACCCAACGCCCAAATTAATGAACTCTGCAAGAACAATCAAATAAAAGTGATTCAATTTTAAAATTATACATGATAAAATGAAGAAACGGCCATAGCAATGAAATAAACTAAATTCGAAAAAGAAAACTACTGTAGTATGAATTTGACCAACACATAGTACCTAATATACCAATTAAAAAACAAACATAAGAAGTGATTTTGTCGTGCMTACTGGAAATTGGCTGAAGATGAGAAGATGTAAATATTGGCGATTTTCAAAGTTGCTGCTGCGGTTGAGTGGAGTATTTGGATTTTGGAGTGGTCGTTGACACCTGCTTAACCGTCAAACTCAAGCATTAGAAGATTTGAGAGTCTCATACAGCCACGTCACTAGCTTGGTCCAATTCTAAATGACACTAAAAGATTGGCATGGCCCGTGCCGGGACAGCCCYTTGATGTGTCACTCGTGTCGTGCCAACAACTGCCTCGTGTTGGGTCATATTGAACTCCAATCGTGCTAGCCCTCATGCCGAGCCGACCTGARCCATGCCCAGTTGTAGAAAGAACCATTATCTACATGCAGGGGTTATGTCCTTGTGAAAGTAGACAAGTGATGTGTGCTAAATTGCTAATTGGCTTGATCAACCTAACGTTAGTTCGAATTAAAATCGAGTTAATTTTTATGTGAATGGCTCAAAAATCAATAATAATCTAATCTAAATGTTAATAAAGCATAGAAAAAAATGTCAAAAATAAGTTAACATTTACTCCATCCGCTTAAAATAAGTCAAGCATTTAGTATTCCAAAAATAAGCTAACTTTGATATCATCCCCCCTTACTCTAAAATGTGAGCAATGTACTCAAAGTATATTTACTATCATACCCTCCTATCCCCCTTATTTTACTCCTTGCCATTACATACCCTTGCTCCTCTTGTTGAGTTGTTGCACGCTTCACAATTCACTTCTCCTCATCTCCTCCTTTCTTCATCTCCTCTTCTTCCTCTTCTCCTCAACTCTTCTCTTCCTTATGCTTTATTTACTGTACGTGCAACCCATGGCCCCTTGAAAAGGCATTTCCTTGTTGGGGGTGGTCCTTAAGAAATAGATCGGTTAATATCGGAAAATTCTTTGTGGTTCCGCGTTTGTATTGCGACCCATAGACCACCCGAAGTGCTCACCTTTTCGGATATTTCGTCTACTTCAATTTTTGCTGAGATTCCCAGGTATGCTTCGTGATTTGTGGATTTTTTTTTAGTGTTTTGGCTCATGATTACTGTAAAATAGTTGATTAGGATTGAATTAGGGTTTTGATATTTTATTGGTTTTCGAGTTATTTTGATTTGTGTCGAGTTTGGTTGTTTAGATGAACTTCATCTAGGGTTTTGGATTTTGGAGGGTTAATTTAAGGTTTCGGATTTTGGAGGGTTAATTTAAGGTTTCGGATTTAGGGGGGTTGGTTTCACCATTTTTTGAATTAAATGTGGGCTGTAAATAGTAATGGTTTGTTTTGTATTCCAGGACGCAGCTGCAGTGTGGGTTGAAGCACCGGGTCTTGCTCATTTCTTAGGCATGGTGATGAATTGATGATTCAYATGGAGATATTTGAAATGGACTTTGGGTGTGTAATGGGATCACTCAAACATGGCCAAATTCCTAAAACAGTGTTTGCTGCCTCTCATCTCGAAGCTTCTCGGCTACTGTATTGTTGTTGCTTCCACCACCGTCAAGATCCCTCAGGTTCTCCTTTCTCTCTCCTCCATATCACTCTCTTATTTTGCCTTTAATTCTTCAATTTGGTTCAATTGACTTAAAATTCGCTGAATTTGTTTGGATTTTGGCTTCTTTGATTGATGCTATGATTTGCGGGAAAGTGTAATTCTTCCCTTATTTCGCGATTGTTTGATTGATTGTTTAACCTGGGAAATAAGTGTTTAATTACTGGGTGAAAGTTTATTCTTCATGCAATTCCAAAAGTGTTGATTATAACTCATAAGCTACATTTGTTTTCGTTTTGTGAATTGTGATGACTGATAAGGCGTTTGATAATTCCTCTTCGTAATTTAATTGAATTGCGGATTGCTGTAATCATACATTCATATCGTCAGCGATAAGACTTTTGGTGTTGATTATTACTATATGTGGTGGAAAACATTTCATTAAAATGGTGTAGTGCAATGGTCTGAAACATGAATTTCTGCGAGTTAAATTGATTGATATTTTTGGTTCACTCTAATCATCTTTTGCCTATGGCGGAGTTTCGATATAATTTATCACGGGATATGGTTGTTTTTGCATGTTACCAACATCCACTACCATTAATTCAATGTCATTTAGAGGTGAATTTGGCGGATGTTTCATTTGCATTGGATAAAATTTGTTAGTATTTGGTTCAATTAATTTGTTGTCGAAGGTTATGGTTGTCTTTGCCAATAATTATTTGGAAGTATATGTTGTTTCTTATGAAGATCCTGATTGTCTCTCTTGAGTTTATAATGGTCGATGCATGCTTCTTAATACGGCAAATTTCTATGCCATGTTTTAGGAAGTCTCATATCTGACAATGTACAGTTTTTATAGTATCGTGTTCCCAAGCCTACAAATTGATTCCTCACTCCACCATATATATGGAAGATATTGAAGATCTTGGAACACAAAAGTGTTAGAGGGCTCAGTGTGGTGGCTTTTGAGCTTGAAGTGATTGGTTACACAATTTCTCTAGCATATTGCCTTCATAAAGGCATGCCCTTTTCAGCCTTTGGAGAATATGCATTTCTATTGATTCAAGGTACACGACAAACTTCTTCCGTTAGTCCGTAATGCATACCGCTTTCATTAAAAAGGAGAATGACCTCTCRGAAATAGTGATTCTAAAGACTAAAGATGCTCATCCCTTCATCGCTTTTAACTACCTTAATGAGTTATTATTTGGCCCACCGTATGCATGCTTCAACTAGGGGGTCATGCAATTCTATGTTCTTTCAGAAGTCAATGTGTATCCCTTATCTTGATACATATGTAAAGGGCTTACTTACTCTTCACTCTAGATAACAAATCATGTTAAGTGAAAAGGAGATAATATGCATCTTTGATTCTTTGCCAATGTTGGTATAAAAAAATCCACCTCTGACAACTTTCTTTTTTCCCTGTTGCAGCTATAATTCTTGTTGGAGTAATCCACTACTTCTCACAACCAATAGGAACTTCAAGATGGATGAGGGCTCTATTGTATCCTTTGTGTTCTTTAACCTYTGAACATCTTTTTTCTTTTTTTGAAAATCAGTTTCTTTCTTAACAATAACAACTTAGATATTGTGGCTTGGCACCAACGATTCTGGCCGTTAAAATTGATCAAATGCTTTTTGAAGCTTTATATGTGAGATATTTTTCAATGGACACACATTTGCTCTTTGCTTTCCTTGGTATGTAGTTACATGTGACGATATTCTAGATATAACGGTTTGCTCTAAGTAGACAAACTYYGTAGAGAAGCTACTTGTAATAAGTTCTGGACTTCTGGTTGAGTTCTTTCCAGTCGTACAAATCACAATGGATGAGTGGTATATTTATTCATTTCAAGGAAAATATGAGAAAACTCTGATATTAAGAGCTAATCTGATGAAACATCCTGGACGTTCTTTTGTTCTCTACTTTAATCTAGTGTCCTTTAGTCTTTGATATATGGCCTTGTCTGGTTATGAGCAGATTGTACTGTTTGAGGTTTGACTGGTCCAAAGTGCTAATTTTGGAAACAAACTACTGATTTGCTAATGGTTCCAAAGAGCAGTTGTTTGATGAGCAATTGAGTATCAATTTGGAGAAAGACTCATCTGCTCATATTCCATTGAAAAAATCAAAGGATTCCATATACATTTTGCAACCAGAAGTGTATTTAACAATTGAAATTTCATTAGTAAGTAGCTAATGAGATCCACTTTTGTTCGGAGAAAAATGTAAAACCTTGGTGTAAACATCTTCTAACTCCTTTGCAATGAAAATGTTTTTGACTCCTTTGTTAACAGTCACATGTAATTTGTAGGATGTCCCTAAATAATGAAATATAATAGTTTGAAATATGGCAGGTAGGGATAATCTGATAATGTATGGTAGTTAGAGTTAGTGATCAAATCATTGGCTATTGTTGTGGACTCTAAAAGACGACATGTCTTTTATTTGTGGTTCCAAGATTTAGCTACTACGATTGACGAGCAGGATGTTGGAAAATTTACCTCAGTTGTGAAGGAGTTTAATAGCATGATCCCACTGGTAAATTTCTTTTATATATAAATAAACTTGGATGATCAGTGACTTTGCTTTTTATATGTTATCTTTTGAATATGACTATACGAGTGTATTCACTTCTTTGTAAATGTCAAATAGCTTGTAACCTTGTATAGTCAATCTTTCATGTTAGCTTTTTAGGGTAACGTGTTCATGCAACATGTTTGGTAAAAATGTTTAATAGCATTGTAGCCTGAGCAAACAAAATATTGGTACAATAGGGAAGTTGATAATGCCTTTCTTAATTTATGAAGTGAGAAAACTTATTGCTGAATAAAAATAGCCCTTGTATACATGCATGTGAAACAATCTTATGCTTTGTTTGGATAGCAAAGAAGGAAATAAAGGAAGGAAGGGAAAGAGGAGGGAAGAGGGTYAGGGAGGGAAAAGGTGAGCTCCATTTTCCCTCCAAGTCTCTCCAATTTTGGAGAATTGTTCTTATGAAAGAGGGAGTGAACTGCATTGACTGACAATAGAGTCCAATTAATATGAAAATTGATTATAACAATTGTGAGTAGTATTAGGAAAGAATGTGTATAGTAGAATGTACTAATTCGATGCTAACAAAGCAACTTACCCATTCTGAAGAAGCTGTTTTYTTTTTATCCTAGATTTTTCTGTTGAATTTCGTTTTCTATTTAGTACTCTGCCATCATTGTCCAGGGGTTGTATTGCTACAATTTTACTTAGTTCTGATGGTGTAGTTTGTTTCTTTGTTTATACTTTTCGTTCTATTTTAGTTCTATTTTTCCCAGCTATCGCAGAATGCAGATATGAGTTTGCTTCATCCTTGCATGTGTAGATTGTCGGTTATCTTATGATTCTTAGTCCTGTTCAGCCACTATTGATTTCTGGGAGTTGTTATTGCTTCCTAGCTTCCTGYCATATCTCCTGTTTTATGCAGACAAATTATTGATAGAAAATTAGAAGTATATGAATGAAATATTCTTCCTGCATGAAATTTATCTCTTTTGTAGCAGCATACAATGACCTTGCTTAGTTTGTAAAGCTTCTTTGTGCTAGGAAAACTTGCTCTTCAAGTTTCAATTAACATAATGTTCCAYGTTGCCAAACTTCTGGATGCTAGAGAATCCTTAATAAAAGTGTATAACAGATGTTGGACCCTCTGTTTGTGCACATTCCGAATTCATTACCACGTTCTTAGTTAACAAAAAATAATTGGAGGCCTTGGTTTTGTCTTTCTTTCTTTCTTTTTCTTTTCTTTTTTTGAATGGGCATGTTTTTGTCTTTCTTGTTGTACTTTTCTTACAATCTTACTTATGTATCTTATTTCTTCTTTCGATGTTCTAATGTTCTGATGATTCAGCTACATCACTAGACGTAGATACTAGATTATGTCTTTTGCTTGTAAAATTCATTATCATATAAATGAGTAACCTATTATGGTATTATTAGACTATTTAGAATGTGCAATTGATAAATTTCTTTACAATATAGGTCGTCAAAGTGTACGTATCAATTTTTGGAGATGAWAGAGGACGAGAAGTAGCTCTTTCTAGCCTTAAAGCCAAGGCCAAATATGTACGAGGTTAACTTGGAAGACGCYTGAAGTTGAGGCTAACACCTGAAATRCGATTTCTGGAAGATAATATTTAGAACGAGGAAGCATGGTAAGACCTTAAATGATTTAATCATATTTCTGTGTGACTGTGTTATCTTCTCTCCTWTGAGTTTTTGTAGTCTGGGATTGTTAGCTTCAAATTATTGATTTACTTGCTTGTATGGACTTTTCCTTTTCTTTCTCTTCCATGCCTTCATGTACAATCCTTCTTCACTTCGGTTTAGCTTATGCACCTTTGGTTTAGATGTTACTTGGCCCATGTGTTGTGTTTGGTTGACTTGTTGTGGTGTGAGTGGTTTGCTGTTTTTTCCCCTTCTTTTTAGTTTTATTTTTACATTTGTTTGGAGTCTGTGTGTTTTATACATAAGTGGTATGTATGTAGATGGAGGGAGTTAAAAGGGGAGCTGAATGGGGGCTTGTACAAGGTGGAAGGTTCTGATTTTTGTGAGCTTGTTTCAATATCWMGGTGGTCATTTTACGATCTAGGAAACAGTATAAGTGTACCACCTATCTGGTAACTCATGTCTCGTGTACTCCAACTTAAAAGTTGTGGTTTAATTAGCTAATGAATTCTGCTAGATGTATCGTATATTTTTTCGTTAATAGCTGCTCATATTTGGAAATCACTCTACTGTAATGTCTAAAACCTGCTCATTTTCAACCTTGAATTTGGAATACTCTGTAATATAATGTCTACACTTCTTGTTCTGTCAAGGTAATGGTARTCTCCAGCATTAGATGCTGCAGTAACTTGATAACCTATGGATGATAATGTTAGTTTATTTGAACTCAATCTGCTTTATCAGCTTTCTAATCTTCTTCTATCATTTTCTTTTCCATTCTCTTGTAGTATTTGTCAAGGGAACATTTCAAGGTTTATTGATGTATTGTATTATTATATGGTTTTTCTCCCATTTCTCTTGCTATATCGAATGGTTTTTGGCCTTCTTAAGGCCCTCTTTGCTACTAATGTTGTTTGTTTAGTGTTTGAGTAAGTTTTAGGTTGCTTCCATTTATTTGGAGTGATTTCGGGGCTTATTTGCAAGCACTACGGAGCTTATTAGAAGTGGCAAGGAGCTAGGAGTGGAGCGACGCAAAGAAGTTGATACATGCTCACTCTTTTTCTCTTTTTGACCATAACTTATGTTTCGTTCGTCGATTGTGCGATTCCAGCTGCATTGGAAACTAGACCTTCGAGAGCTTCGATTTGATAGGTCACATGCGTGATTTGGACCATCGGAGCTCGAGATATGGCCTCTAGAAGATGGACCGATTCTGCTGCAAAAACTGTATCCGAATCGATCGGATACACCCAATTGGATCGGATCGAGGCCCGATTTGCACTTAAGCTGGCTTTTAAATTGGCTTTAATGAAGGGCATGATTGTAATTTAGCAAGCTTAGTTTAATTTAGAAAATTCTTGATGCTTAAAGGGATAGAAATCCTAATTCTTTATTATCCTTTTATTCCATCATTAATTCAAAGGAGAGAAAAATCCAATTACGTATTGTTGAACCCTATTTTTTGGGCTTTCAATAGAATTAATCATTCAATCATCAATTGCAATCCTTCTTTTGGTAATTAATTCTTCCTTTAATTCGTTTTTATTGCTTTCAATTGTTTATGTTTTTATTATTGCTTTGAAATTGTTTTAGGTTCTTATTATTACTGCCATTAATTCTACTGGTTTTATTATTGCTTTTAATTATTCTTTTGCTTTGATTATGTCTTCCCACTACAATCATCATCTTAGTATTATAGTACTTGGATGTGTCTATTGTCGTTGTTATGGAGTTATTTTTCTATGGATCTATATAGCAATATGGTTGTCTTATAATTGGTTTGATTCAATTCATGGCTTGCGCTTTTAATCAAATTCCTATTAGATTTGTTATTCATGTTAATCAATTTCGTAGGCCCAACTTAATTGCTTTAATCTGATTAGTCACAAGTCTCTAGATCTAGCGATTGAGCTTAGAACAAGATCAACATCAATAGTAGAGACGAGACTTTCCTAGGTCGAGAGATACGGTTAGGAGTAGTTCTGTGGTTTAATTGATTCTAGAGAACTCTAATCCTGTTTGATTATGCCATGTTATAATTTTGACATTTGTTGTATTATGCTATAGTGAACCATAGCTCTAGATTCTTTATCATATAGTTTAATCTCTTCTGTTAATCGTCAGGTCATTAGTCCTAGTTAGTCTTAATCACAACAACAAATTTTCGTGGTTAGTTTAGATGCTTATATTCAATTAATCAGTAGTTGTTGTTTCCTCGTGGATACGATCCTGTTACCACTAGCTGGCAGGTTAGTTATAATAGTATGTTTTTGATAGGTACGCGCGACAGAGCCTGTCAAATTATTGGCGACTGTTGCCGTGGGAACGACCTTAATCATGATGATTGTTTTGAGTCTAGACTATTTCTTTTGTGATTGTCTTGAAGAAGCAATTTCATTGTTCTTCAAGACAGTACTTACGATCGCTATAGTTTGCTTCTGTTTATGCGAAGGTCTTCCCGACTTGGGGATTTGATCCATACATCCCGAGGTGGAGCGAACTTCCATATGGCGGAAGAATTCTGTGAGCGGTTGGATTTTCAGTTTCTTCCATCTCTCTCAATTTTACGAACCCGCATTATAAATGCCGCTACT
>SNQN01002602.1:61576-71600 GCA_008642245.1 Bassia scoparia | reverse complement strand
TCTCCACCTGTGTCACAGAGTAACCCACTCATCAAATCGTCTCATCTTTTGATATGAGCATTATCACCCGGTGTACCTGGTAAAAAGTCATCAACAATAACACGACATATCTATGACTCTCTTCGACTTTGGACGCTCATGGGACTACACAAGTCAATGCCTGTAAGTGTCGAAAGGTCTAACTAGTACTCCAAACAGTTTTAGGCTTGAAAAGAGGATTTTGACGCTGTTTCCCGCTTGACACATTCTGACACTTTGTCTGCTCATATTGATTGTAGAAGTCCTATCCACCAAGTCTGAGACTTATGTTTATTCATGTAAGTGTCTTAGCTACATGCCAAATTCTTATGCCAAATACATTGATTATTATCTGCAAACAGCTCCTCAAACATAGAATATTTTGAGGAATTTTATCCAAGAATGTAATGTAACATCATGTTTTCTGTCCCCCATTAAGTTCACCTGTTTTTGAGTCGATCTATGTGGCAATAGGTTGCATTGAAACTCAATCTTATTACCTTTTGTCACATAGTTGTGAAATGCTCATAAGGTTAATGGTTCAAGCCTTCAACGATAATATACATCATAAATCTCGGCAAACTTAGAAGTGTCTTACCTACCTTACCTAAACCAGTGAGGTTCCTTGCCTATTATACTCCAAAGGTGACCTTTCCTCCAATCAAGAAGGCTAACTAGTGAGAGAAATTGCTTCTTTATCACGGGACATGTGTCTTGAGCATCCACTGTTCCAAAATACCATAGGTACTTCTCTTTCACTTAGCCTGTAAACAAATCAAACATTTGTCTAGGAATCCCAAATTTTCTTGGTCCCTTTTCCACAACATTTTACATCTGTTTGGTTTTTCTTTCCAGACCAATTTCAATTGTTTATGTTCTATTCACACTACTCTTTCAGCAGGACACTCATGAATTTGTGTCGTCATTCATACAACAATGATAAGCACAGCAGCTGTCCTTCACTACATACTTACCTCTTTGGAATTCCTGATCCATGTGGTTTCTCTGGAGACCAGTTAGTCCTGGTCCTTGTTTATTATGAACCAAGACAACTTTTCCTGGTTACTCGATTTGATGTCAAAGTCTTAAGGTCTCCTATGGTCAGTAAATTTACTCACATGGTCTATGCTACTCATGTTAGTTACTTTCTTCTTATTCAGATTTCATTACGACTCTTTTTTTTCTTTTTAAAACAACTTCACTTTTTAAAGATTCAGTTTAATGAGATTAAGAATCACTTCCATAGACATGTTAGTACATCGTGTTTTCCTTCATTCTAATTGATGAATCGCAGCATGTAAGTATATATCTTTATCACTCATTATTAGTTCACTGATTTCATCATAGTACCTACGGGGGGAACACATAGTGTGTAGCTTTAAGTAACGCATTCTCTTTGTGAGATCTCTAGGTTGCTAGCTAGTATTTCAAGGCTTCAAACAAAGAAGTTCTGCTACAAAAGGTTGCTTTTCCTACTAGCTGCGAAAAATCAATCGACTCACTTGAGGTTGATAAGTCTCTAGGGAACCAGGAGATTCAGATCTTTTCACATCAACTGATCGTTAATTTTGGAGATCTGGACTTTTCCTAGTCCATTTACACTTTGTCCAATTCAACTCAAGCTTACCTTGATCTTATACATATGGCAAACTCTTCAAGTGATCACAACACTGGCATAGCACATCACATTCCAGTAGTTTTTCTTTATTTGCTTTTCCAGTTATGTAATGTCTCACCTAGTTTTAAGCATTCATGCACAAGGAATCTATACAAGCAAGCACATATTATCTCTATCATACTCATGCATATCTGTGCTAACGTTCTAGGTTTGACGTTGTGTTCATGCAGTACATCCTTCTTGCCATCAAAACCTTTTAAATGTGCGGTTTCTTTTGTCGGTAATCAGTGTTATTACCCCTATGCTTGCAAAGTGCAGTCATGGCAACACTAGGGTAGGTGATTCTTCATCCTCATCAGATTTCCTGAGTCAGAATCACCCCACATTGATGCTACTATAGCATTCTTGAAAGTCGCTTTTCTCCAGACTTGGACTGCTTGTCTCCACTTAGGACAGTCTCTGATATGGTGTTCCTTCTCTCCACACTTGAGCACCCTAAAGAAGATGAAGTTGTTTTCTTAAATTTTTTACCTTTGAAGTTCTTCCTCTGATCTGAGTGTTCTCTCGAACCTTTTGGCAATCAATGCAATTCTATCTTCTTCCTCTCTACTGTTCCCTTTAGGGCTATGCCTTGGCTGTTCCGTTCCAAGACTTTAGTCAACAATACTTCATGTGTCATCGAGGGAACCCAAACAGCTTTTCCATAAGACCAAAGTAGACCAGGATCTTTGCTTTTCCATAGCATAGCATGTGATTTGGTTGTCCATGGCATTTAAAACTGGCAATACTTTCTCATAAGATCCTCAACACGAAAAAACTTTTCCCAAGGGATTAAGATCATTGATTAGGTCATAAAGGAATCTACAAAAAGCATCATTGATTTTCACCCGTTCATTCGAGCAAAATTCAATTTAGGCAAGTAGTAATTTTGGATCTTTTACCTCGCTGGATTCCTTCCATAAGCAAGTCAAAGAGTACCCAATTTCTTTTGTACTGCTCAGTCGGGTAAAATTCGGATTATACTGAGGCTGCACTCTATGGCGCTGTTTGCACGTATTAGACATTGCCTTAGCATTCTTTTCCAGTATTGTAGTCCGCAGTACCAATTCAACTATCTTTCTTGGATTGTTCCTTACAGAGTCAGTTTCTTATGATTCTGTTAGGACCATTTTTACTAACAGCCAACACTCCATAATCAATCCCATAATTATTTTGGATCCTGTTTTTTCCACATGCATAGTTGCTTCCGTTAAACTTTTGGTGTTTTGCTATCTATCAACCGATCGCACCTAACTCTTGAGTACTCCCCATGCTTGAACTTCACTAGTGTGTACTTCTGCAAAGAAGCCTTGCGTCTGATACCAATTGAGGTGTAGTGATGCTCAAGAGGGGGGTGAAGTTGAGTATAGTTAAGTGACTAACCATTTTTTCTGCTTTTTCACTTTCGGACTAGAATGAGGAACCGTTTGGGCTGTCTGTACGACAGCGGTAACATAAGTAGACGCAATAAAGAACCACACAGTATTTAACGAGGTCTCACCCAACTCTGAGCTACGTCCTCCTATCCTAGTTCTTATTAATCTACTCGAAAAACAAGGATCGACTGCTCACCTAACTTATTTCACTATAACTTCCGGGAACCAGCCACACCCCACACTCAAACTTCGAATGTGCACTCGACCACACCGTAAAGTATCCAACTTTGTGTTTCTTGAACTCACAACACTCACCAGGCCTTTAACGCTTCGGTTAATGCCTTTCCAAATGCAATGTTTCTCTCTTATGAATGATTCTTAAAAGCTAAGTAAGAGATGTTTAGCTCGAATAATGCTCGGTGTATGACTCAATACTAAGTAAAGACTTGTGCTTTTGTGTGTTTTCTCTAAAAATATTATGCTCATTGACCGTGCTAGCAGAGTTATAGGAATATAGAGTAAGATGATATTAACTTTATATTGATTTAAACCCTAGTTTCCATAAATCTATACTTCGTCAAACAAGGAAGATTAGATTTGGAAAGTATTTATCTTGTCGATTTTAATTCTAGGAATTGATCGAACAGATATATATACATCAAGGGTTTAAGGCAATATACAACATATTCATTCTACTAGATTGCCAGCTGAAAATACTTTTCAAATGTCCTTTAAAATTTTAGGAAAAATCTCTTTTCAAAAAACGCAACCAATATTCCATTCAGGAACATCATGGTTTCCCCAGACTTGAGTTTCCATAAATGAGATGTGTTATGAATATCTGTTCCAGCTTTGTACAGAATTCATATCATACACAAAAAACTTAAAGCACTTGGACCTATTACTATTCATCACAACTAACAGAGGTCATTTACATGATTCTCGTAAATATAAACTAAAGAGCAATTCTTCTAATCATATCATGTAATCTTTAGAACTTGATCTTCCCTTCAACTACTCTCAATTTAGACTTTTTTTTCTTGTCGAATGTCTTTTGAAAGGCGTACACTCAGAGTCTTTGGAATCATCTATCAACCGTAATGCACACTATACAACAAGGTGTAGCATACAATAAAACGATAATGACTTGTTTTCGCCAGCATAACAGGTCAGGAAAGCAGCTCGTACTGGTTCTGTACCTGTGAATGGAGCTTGTTCATGTATTCAGTATGTCCCTTATAACAACAAGTTTATTCCAAGTATTGAACAATAAAATATCACTTTGACTGAGGAAAGCAAGGTTATCCAACAGTTGGTTCCACAGAACCAACTATATTCATATTTAAGCATCTGTTTCCTGTAATGGTTTGTCATCATTGCAAAACTTAAGGGAGAATAAACGAGAATTTAATTTACAAAGGCAATTTCCCTTATATTGGGTTTGACAATGAGAAAAATTATATGTGAGGAAAAGCCCAACTTCCCACCAATGAAGATGTTGAAAAAAAGGCATACCAAAGTTGATTTAGGGGGTCATTATCCTCTAAACTTTTCCCCACATCCTAACTTAGGGTGATCGAGTGCTCATCCTATAGAGGTTGACAAAGTCAATTTGAAAAGAAGCCTGTCGCTTTTCATCTTGCCATAATCGTTGTTGACTTATAACTGCTCCCGACTCGTGGTCACCACGAGACATATCACAGGCGCTCCCACCAATTATGGCAACAGAGAAGGACATGTCAAAATCTACAAAGCTAACATTTTAAATACAGAGGATATTTGCGTTGTATTGGTTTACAAAGGAATTTGTTAGAAGCTAAGGAGAAATGTGCAGCTAGTGGTGATAATTTGAAGTTACTGAATTTTAAAAATAGGAAACATGATATCTACAGATTTCTAAGTCCATGTTGCTTTTATTCATTTCAAGCTAACTTAAAACTAGCACCGGACACAGCCCACCAACAGTGGGAAGGTAATAAAAGTTATTTAATAACCTCTAGCAATTTATTGAGATTTCACAGATTTTTTCAAGCGTTTTCTGACTACACTCCAATAGCAATATCTGAAACTAAGACATCATCAGGAATGCAAAGGATGAGCTGATACTTTGGTAGCTGGAACCGAATTACTAGCTTCTATTTAACCCATTGAAATTTAGAATACACAAAATCTTAAGCAAATATATACAGATTAGGGGAGTTCTAGCAAATGAATGTAGAATTCTTTGGAAGCATGAAATTAATCTTATCTACCCATAAGTAATTGCTAGGATTTTAGGACAGTTTCAGGATTCTCCACACAAAATCAAGCATCATGGCATTTGCAATACGACGGTATCTCACTCTGAACACTCTAGTCAAAGAATTTCACTCATATGCATCCGAATCAGATTACAAATAAGCTTACTTAAAGAGTCCCCAAGACAAAATACATCATGTAGCGAACAGACTATTAGGGAAAGCTCAACTAAGAAAGATTGGTTATGTGAGTAAAAAGGTAACACGGCTACACCCCATAATTCATACCACACTAAGGTTTACACAAACATCAATTAACAAAAGTAACAATGAGTTGCATAGATTGCAATGAACTTTAGTCGCTAATTTACACCAAAACAACCTGCTTATCGTCTATAAAAATAAAAGGAAAAACAACTGAATATATTTTTCTGTAGTAACAAAAAAATCCGAATGATTTCAAAAATCAGCCCTGAATTGGCAAAATTTGATCAACTCAGTAAACAATTGCGAGATCATAACAGCAAATTAAGATACCCATGTCTTCACCAACCATTGTTATAATTCAAACAATTAAGAGTAAACAATTAAATAGCAATAATAAAGATTGATTAAACCTAATAACTACAGAAATACAGAATGCCAAAATCCAATCGATAAAACCAATTTAAACAAGCCATATCAACATCATCAACAAATAACAATTAAAAGAAAAAGAAAAGAGAATATACTCGCTCTAAGAAGAGAGGAAGTGGGCTTAGAATCGAAAGAATTCCAAGGCTAGGTGGAGGAAGCATGGATGCAAGGGGATGCCCATGGAGAGCGATTTGAAGTGGACGATGAATCAAAGAAAATTTGTTTGAGGGATGAGTCAAGTAAGAGGAATTTGTGGGTGATGTTGCATCGGGAGATAGCGTGAGGGAGATGTTGTTTGTGCGAGTGAATAAGGAGAGTGAGAAAAAAAATTTTAAATAACAAATGTTGTGCGGTTGTTTTTTTTAATAAAAAAATCTTAAATTCTATTGGAAAGTAGTTATTAAGAAGTGTTTTTGTGAAACGCTTTCCTTTTCTTTCATAATAAAAGCGTTTATTTAAAAACGGCTTTCAATAATAATGAAATTATAGCATTTTTCTAAGAAACGCTTTAAAATCATATTAAATAGAGCGTTTTACAAAAACGCGTTCATTTTAAAGCTTTAAATAGCTAAATCTGGTGTAGTGCATGCATGCTTTTACTCTGGGAATTTTGGTTTCAAATTAAATTTATAAATTTTAATTAATGCCCTGATAGTAAAATATGTTCTAATAATTTGGTTGTTGAAATTCTTGTTGGAAAAGGGTATCTTGTCTTCTTGCTTGATAATATTTTTTTTTTTTAAATAAAAATAAATAAATTTGCGATCTTTGTGAATTGTGTTATCCATCATTTGATTATCAGGTACTAGGGTTCATGTATAGTATCCATGTATGTCTTTGACTCTTATCAGAAGATTACCAGTTTCAAGAATTAAGTTGATGYCATATGATCCTTAATTACGTAATCATTTTATCGACAKTCAAAAGTAGTACAATAGTCATCTTTTATTGAATAATCTGTTCATAATTAAGCAAAGAGATTCATTTTTCTAAAGTTTTTGTTGTTGCTGCTATTATTAATTTGTAATTCRTTGTATGTGTATTGTATTGTAATGCCAGTATGTCTYCAATTGGAMGGCATTTACAAAACAGCAAACACCTTTGCCAAGGAAGTGCTGATATGATCAGCAATTTGCCAGCAGAATTGTTGGAACATATTTTACTATCATAGTATCTAATCTAACCTGAATAATTATATATAGCATATCATCGTAATTGTTATAGTTAAAACAATGGCACAATTATTGTGTAGAGACTGACTGAAGAGTGAAGGCATTGCTGTATGAAGAGAGAAGGCATCAAGATTGAAGAATCAAGATCTAGAATTTTAGGAATTTTCTAGTTTATAAATTTTTTCATTAATGATTGAAATTTGATTGTATTCTGTATAATATTATGTTGAATGTGGAAACATTTACCCGAATATATTATGTTGATTGTACTTATTTTTTTTTTTGCTTTTGATTGTTTATGGTACCACAAACAAAGTTTAAACTTTAATTGTTGAAAAGGAAACCAGCGTGCAAAGCTGGTTGCTGCCCTTTTTTTATTTTATAAGTGCAGATTACCGACTAAATATTCAGTCGGTAATCTATTTGTCCCTTTTATGGAAGAAATGTTTTACCGATCGAAATGGCATTAGTCGGTATTACCGACCGAATATTCGGTCGATAAACTATTTTTCCCTCCCAAAAAAAGTCGTCGAATTTRGGTCGAAAATCGGTCGGTAAATTTTTTTTACCGACTATCCTCCACGCGACCTAGCTCACCGACCGATAATCGATCGGTAAACCTTATCACRAATCGATAGTCGGTTGGTGAGCTCAGTCGGCCGAAGCCATTTTTCTTGTTGTGAGAGTACTCTAAGCATCAAGAAACCTGTTCATCTGTCTCAAGCAATCACACAGATCCTGTTCCTTGGTTTCAAGTTTCTTAAGCTGAGCTTCATTAAATTCTGTATTAATGACAAGATCCAACTTTCCCCTATGAATCTCATCTTTAAGTTTTGAAACCAAAAAAGGTCTAGTTCAGTAGTGGTCTCGATCAATGTTTTTGACTTTTTGTAATTTGTATATTTCAGCTTGAAGATCACAGATTTTAGCTTTATATTATAAATGTAAAGATTCAATATCAACATCTTAATACTAGAAGTAACTTCAGTGTTGATATTTTTCTTTAAATGAAATATTTCAACTTCTAAAAAACAAATCTTCGATATTAACATTTGAACCACTTGTGCTAGCAAGAGAAGTTTTCAAATKCACATACTCTTTGAAAAATTCTTCAACATCATCAATTACATAAGTATGAGCTAAAATTAAGTCAGCATGTTCTAGAGTAAAACTTTTCTGTTTAAGAAACTCGAAAGTTATTCGTTCAACTTCAACCTCTTTAAATTTACTAAAACCTCTGTCATTGTTTGGATAAAAATTCTCATTTGTAAAGTATGACTGAGCCCTTAGCAACTCAAGCTCTATGCTCTTCTAATCTATAATTATTTAAAGCTCTGAAATTTTTTCTTTCAGTTCTGTACAAATAAATTCAAGTTCAGCAGAACAACATTCACTCAAGTCTAAATTTTGTGTTGCTTCTCTCATCTTCTTTTTGTTAGCTTAACAAAATTAACCTAACTATTCCTCCTAACTATGTAGTCGGGCAAGTAAGGMTCGAATCCCAAGAGACTAAGTGGTTTAAAGTGGTTATATTGACTTCAATTAGAGCCAAGCAAGTAATCAAAAAAAAAAGGAGGTTGATGTAAACTAAACAACTAAAACAAATTCAAACTAGTTGGAAATATCAAGAATTAAAAGCAATTCTAGGTTTAAGAATCCCCACTAACATGAATGAACTAACTTCAACAAGCCCCAAATCCTTTTCCCTTGATCACAGTTAATGACCATTCATAGGATGAGAGCCCTAAAAGTATAGATTTCTTCCGATCATCAAAGCCTTCCTTAACAAAGCCATCCTACCTATTTTCATGGATTCAAGCATTTTAGGAACTTAAGCCGTAACTCCTAAAATCCTAAGAAATTTCATCATTACTTTCGTGATTGATTTTCTCTTATTTCAATTTAGAGTTTTAAAACCAATTAAAAATCAACTTTCGTTGCAAACCTAATCACATTCATCAGATATTTTACTAATCAATGAATGATAATAAAACCAGCTATATTGATGAATTGTAATTAATCAAGGTTGGGAATTGAGAATTCAATTGCAAGTCAATCCATATATTGCGGTTCATCCTAACCCTAGAATTTAGGGAATTACTCACACATAATCAATTAAGCTACAACAATATAAGAGAGACATAATCGATAATAACAATGATAAAAAAAAGATAAGAGATAGAAAAACAATACTTGAATTGCATAATGAGTTTTTGGGGCTTGAATTGTGAAGTGATAACAATGGAAAACAAAGAGGAAAACAGTTTGAGAGAGAGAATGATGTGCCTTTTTTTCTGTATTACAAGTGTCTATTCCTATTCCCAACACACTTCCTTTTCTATTTATAAGTTTCTCTAAATTGGAGTAGAAAATCAAGTTTTTGGGAGTGCAAAATAAGAAATATCAGCGGCATATTGCACAGTTGACGCCACGACCATAGGGCGCTGGTTTTGGCTCCTAGACCGATGGTTTGACTTTGAGAGGCTATATCTTGAGTTTTTAGGCATCAAAATGAGGCGTGCAATATACTTTTGCGAAGCTCGGTTGAACGCTAGTTCTACGCAACTTGAATGGCTCATGCCAATCTAGTAGATATCTCAAGAGATATAAGCCCAAATAGCATGAAACCTGCGTCAGTTGAACTTTTGCATCCAAACTAATGATGTTTACTTCGATTTTTTAACTCGAATTCACCAACAAGTAAGCCTACTGCCTCGACTCTACATGGATGCATAAATAACTTCATATGATTCTAAACCGAATGCTTTCAACGCCCATCGAGATATCAAACCTCCTTTCAACTATTATCCATCTCATACGGCCTTACTTCGAAACTTTCCAAATAGGCTTAAACGTACCTGAAAATTAAGGAAACCACAACAGAAGCGTAATATAGCCAAAATGGATAATTCATACATATAGATGCCT
>SNQN01002602.1:27115-55842 GCA_008642245.1 Bassia scoparia | reverse complement strand
AAAACTCTAAAAAATGTTCTCTCTCCAAATCACTCATCAAAATCTAAGGTTCTCAAATCCGTGCGCAACTTATGCGATCACGCTACAATTCAAAGGCTATTCAAATTCGATTCTCGCTCATTTTTCTTTTTATTATTTTTTTTATTAACATTATAATTTCTCTTTTTGAATTTCAATTCATTTGAATTATAATTCGCGTTTTGAATTTCAACTCATTCGTAAATTCATTAGTTTTCAATCATTTTCACTTTTATCGCGGATTTACTTTAATCGGTAATTGTTCAATGCTAAACAATCTCTTTTTTGTGATAAGCGATTCAAGTCGAAGCAAAGTTTTTGATTAAACTAACCTTTGTTTTTCTGTTGTGATTGATAGCGCAGCAAGTAAAGTTTGATTTAAATATTGTAGTTTCTATGATTGATACTAACCATCATCCGATACTATATGTTATGTTGATATTGTTTATGCATGAAATTCACTTTTTTATTGTTTAAACAGACCTAAAATTGTTGATATCACATTAAATTCAGATAATCATGGACAAATTGAATTTAAGCACCTTATTAATTTGATTAGATTTGACACAAGTAATAACAATAATTAGGCTAGGTTTAGGGTTTTTTTCATAATAGGAAACGCACCTTTCTACACCTTCTAATAGATTTCTAAGGTTAGAGCGCTTCTTAAGGATAAAATTGCTAAATTGTTGTGTATTCAATGAATTTGATCAAATAGAATTAAAATGAGACCTAGTAGAGGCCGCTAGATGCGGGTGGATWGGGTCAATGATTTTTTTTCATACCATGGCCTCGAACCRACAACTTGGTTAATGGATCAGACAGTGGGGCCATTAAATTGGCACAAATGTTTTGGGGGTCCGTGATTAACCTGTATAGGCACGGTGGCGATCACCCACTCAACTACACTACCCCAACGCACTCACGTACGGTATCCGTGGCTCAAGACCACAAACGAAATCGATGTAGAGGACAAGGCCCAACAAGGGCACATGCCTTCACTCAAGTATTCCTGAGGTTTGGTGGATGAATCTTGARAGTCATTTTTTGTCTTTTTAATATTTAAACATAAAAAAGGGGTGATCAATGTACTTGGGTTCATGTCCTTTTTGGCTATATAATAGTTACTTTGGCAAATCATTTTCACACTTTCACTTTCCAGAAGTTTCACTTTTGCTCTCGTCTCTCTATAAAAATCTCACTTCTCTCTCTAGAGCTTCTCTCTCTAGGTTAATTTCTTTTCGTTGGAGGCTTGCAATCATTCAAAGAATTACACTCTCATCCTTTTAGGTTTTCCCAATTAAGGTATGTTGTTGCTCTAAACCCCTTAACTTAGGTGTTTTTCTTCTCTTTTTCTTCCTTGAAGCCCGATGAGTAGCTTCCTTTCTGATTCTGAACTTGTRAGTCAATTAGCATATTCTGAGACCCATGGACTTTTATTTTTTTACTTGGATATTAGTATTAGCATGTATCTTGTTGAACCGATCATTGACCRTGTACATAATTTCCCGGACCATGAACATCAGAACATGTGTATAACCTTGTAAATGGAATTCCTTATTTAGATAATGAAATAATGCCCGTGGGTGCTATGGTTTCCAATATTATACATGAGACTAACCCCCTAGATGGAATTCCCATTATATCCCNACCTACAAAAGTCGACTCGAAATGCAACACATACTCATCAGTCTTGGCAAGGTACTAATTCCAGAAGATAAATATAAAAGTATGATTATCAAMAAGGTCTTTGTCATGCTTATAATGGGGCTTAGGTCAAGGGTAGGATAAAATTTGGGAATATATGAGCTAGAAGTCTATTTTAGGGGAGCAAAATCCGATAAGTAACAGAGCCCAAAGACAAGGCCAAAACAAGTCCAATAAATTTCAAACTCAATACCGCCAAATCAGCCAAACAATTGAAAAGCACCATCGTATCATCATTAAATTAGGATAGATTTATATATAACTTGCAAAGGCGAAAAAAGTATAACTAATTATTGGTTTTGAATTTTTTTTTCTTTCTTTCTTTTTTTTCGTTAATTCGCCTTGCAAAATTTTTTTTTTGATAAAGATTATGATGATACAACAAACTATTAAAGCACATTCAATGTTGAGGAAAACAATCCACCCATCTCCAATAATGAGCCAAAACGATAACAACAAAATCACTCACCAACTAACCAGAATGATCCCCCAAAGCTAAACTTGGGTTACAAGATGAGGCCAAAGAGGTTTGTAACGTAGTTAATCATGAAAGAAAAGGAAAGGCTCAAAATAAGGGATCAAGTGGAAAATGGTATCCTCTAAAATCAATGTAGCATGACTCCTAACAATGAGGGCCTTTTATCATGCTCATCATCCAATTTTACAACTAGCCAGACTAGTACCAAGCCAAGAACAAGGTGACTGAAACACCAGGAACTAAACACACAAGAAGGAAATATTAAGATATCAATCAAGGCTCAAATCCTTACAAGTTAAACTCTTCCCTATTCCAAACAATTGATGATAAGGCTRAGAAACTCAAGTTCAGTAATATCAAGGAATCGAAAAAGGAACCAAGAGTTTACAATGACCAGTCTCAGTAATCACAAGTTTCAAACATTTTAAGCATAGGGCACAAGGAAACATACTTATTAAAAGAATCCCACAGTAACATTAAGGGAAGATGAAACACACTAAAAAATAAGAAAGCAATACAATTTTTTTGGTTGCAAGTAAACTCCCACTCCTAATGAAAGTTACAAACCATGCAACAATCCTAAGAAAGCATTAAAGTCTACACTAAGAAAGCAGATAAAGATAAGTATCCCTCCCGCAGGCTTAATCAAACACAGTGTCCTCACTGCAAAAATGCATGCAACTAGGATAAAAAGGGAAAAAGGAGCCTTACTCATGACMAGTTTTAAAGATGACATCAGCAAATTTCAATTTGTTACCAGAAAGGGTCAAATGTTCAACGAATTCGAATGGTTGAAGAGAGTCAGTTCGGATTCCATCTTTAGGATGTAGTCYAAGTGTCCCTCCACCTAYATCGTTTGTCATATCATTTTATTTTTTGAGTCTATCTCATTAGGATTTGGATTTCATTCTAAATTTAGCTTTCATATAATGAATTCATTTGAATCCAATAAATTTAATTTTACATTCTTTTTCTAGCCTAAATATAGTTTCTATACTACTTTATGGTACAAACTAACTGGGATGAGTGGATCTCAGAATAAAATTAAACTAACGGACATTGCCAATAGAGCCATCTTTCTCAAACTCCACAAAAAAATATCCCTTTCCCGATTTTCTGTATTCATTTCAATCCTTGCAACCCTTTGAAGCATAAACACTTTCACTAAGCCTATATTTATTTCATCACCCACTCTACCTAACACTTGGATTCAAATGGTGAATAGGAAAACATGTGCAATAAACGAAAACGTGCAAAAATGAAAGTAAAAAACGATCAAAAATTCAGTACAAGTCAAGTTCAATTCAATCACACTCCCAAGTTCAAATGCAAAAATCACTTTTGGTCTTTTCCCTTTTCTTCTTATACCTTTTAAACCATAGACATCACATTACACCACAAAGCTCCTCTCACTCTGAGCTTGTCCAAACAACAAATTAACAAGTATACGAGGTCTGATTGAAAAAGGGATTAATAGGTAGCTCTCTGCAAATGGTCCGTGTTTATATTTAATATTCCTGAACGTCCACGTCTTTCTAGTTAGTTTGGACTCCCTTAATGGTGGTAGGACAAATTCCTTAGCATAAACACTATGAACACAGACTTGTCTTAACAACATCATAATAGCCAACGCACATCCACTCCCCACTCACTCACCTCTCGTCACAAATTCTAGCGTTTTTCTTTTTCATGAGCCTTTAGCCTATTCTCTTCACACACCTTGAGTGCTCTCCTTACTCTTCCTTAAGTTTACATTTGTAGTAGTCTCCATGAATTCTCTAGAAGAGTCCTCAAAACATTCCACTTGCTCTATCCTCATTCTACCTTCAGGCTATCACATCGCCAAGCGAGTCTCAAGTGAAAATGATAAGCAAAAGGACGAAGTTGTTTGACTCACAAAACAAAAGGTCAATTTTTCATTTAATTCTTTTTATCTTTGAGTTCTCAAAAAGTCCATTCAATATACACACACACATGCAAACCAACACCATAGTAATTGTTGTAACTACGAGGACTAAAATAATTATTACACTAAAATATCATAGTCCCTAATTCCCTTCACACTAGTACAACTCTATCAACAATCCTCGAAAACATGTAGGATAGCTATTGGAGCCTCGTGAAAAGGCGGCATCTCAGGGTAACATACCGAAAGCCTAAGCACTTGACTCGTCATAACACTCGTAGAAGTTACGACTTGAGAAGACGAATGGCTGGAAGGAAGACTGAGGCTGAGGGGTTAAAACATATACTAAGCATTACAGAGGCACAAAATTAGAATGGTACATGCAGTAGGAAGAGTCTGACGGCACAAAGATGTACGTGGGAAAGATTCAAAAGTCGAGATAAGAGCATCAAGTAGATCCGAATTAAGGCTTTAGTCAACAAAAGACGGTTTAATTGTCAGGCTTCGTGAATACTTAGGTATCACCTCTTAAGAGTCACGAGCCTTGAGTATGCGCTCGCGATCAGCACGGTTTTGAACTATGAATCACAAATATCGAATGTAAGCCCAAGAATAGAAAGCTGAAACAAAGCAAATGCAAAGGATTCTTACTCCTAAAGAATCAATGAGGCAAGAACGAGTAGCTGCCACTAGAGTTTGGGATCCTCGTCTATGTACTCTCGTATCTGAGCCAGGCAGTCCACTTGTTCCTATGATTGGAACGATGAACAATGGAACGACTCTATATGATAGTAATCTGATGGATTCTGACATTCTGAATAACGATTCATTTCATGAGTCAAGGTGTCATAACCATTTTGACCCAGTTTTCATGCATTTCAAGGCAATAACATTGCGCATATGACTTGAGACACAATTTCAAGTCTTATGAGGTTGAAAAGTAACTCAATGCCTATTACAGTCATTGAAGTATCAAAAGTCATTATTAGATCTCAAACAACACATAACCTATTCTCTATAAATGTACACAGAGCAACACACAGTCGCTTCTTTTCTCTCCTAGGCTTTCATACCTATGCGAAGGGAGAACATCTAGAGGTTTCTACTGATCCAAAGGATTATCTCGTCACAGATGCAACTGTCTGCCCTAGCTTTACTAGCCGAAGGGGAGCATCCCGGAGGTTTTTAGCTAAAAAGGAGATTCAACAACTTATTCGAGTGCCCTATGGCTTCTCTACTGAAGGGAGACATCTTAGAGGGGCTAAGTTTACAACCGAAAGGAATTCTGCAAACTATCAGTTGGCGACGCCTAGCTTCCTACTGAGTCAAGGGAGACATCCGGGGCTCTAAATAACTGAATGCAAAATTCCCAACCAAACATTGCCGCCCCTAGGCTTCTACTAGCTCAGGGGAGCATCTGAGAGGTTTCTACAAAGAATGAAACGCGAATTTCACACAATAGTAGCACCTCTAGGCTTCTAGTAGCCGAAGGGAGCATCCAGAGGTTTCTTACACAGAAAGAATCCATACACCACATCGCCCAAGAGTCTAGACACTGTTACAAGGGAACACAGCTGCATGGGAACTCGTATAGGTAATACTACACGTAGTTTTTATAGGATCTTCAGTGAAAGAATAACTTGAGATCGCAAAACGTCTTAGTTTATACCTTCATGTCCACAATCGAATATTTTACTTTTCGTCTTGCGAGAACAAACTTTATTCGACAGACATAGTCAAAGTGAGGGATTCTGTATTGACCCATCAACACGAAGATCCTACATTAGAATGTGAATATGCCAGTGAAGAAATTAGATATTACTAGAAATAGATTTTTCTTCGGCAGATTGCGATAAATCGTCATAATACACATGATCAGCATGAAAACACATTTCAAAATGAAATTACAAGTTAAGTTTTGAATCATATACTCTAAATGCACATAATAGGCGGAAAGTATTACTTTTATTTATAGGCTTTTTTCTTCTGCTTTTAGGATGTTTTTAGAATTTCTCTCCATGGGTGATTTTCAAATTTTCTATGATTTCCATGGATTTTTAAATAATTTTCGGATTTTCACAATTTCGAAGATTTTTACAAGGTTTGTTGAAATGATTTTTCGAAGAACTAGAATACATTCCAGAAAATTCAGTTATAATTTATCAAGAATATTGTAGAGTAATAATATGTTTATCTCAAGAGGATTAAGGTTATTGGATACTGTATTAGATTATTGGATGCATAAAACAATGATATATTTGAATTTTACCGAACGAACGGATTAAGGATAAATGAAATATTAAGCATGGATCTGCTACTTTTAGTTTCCTTTGGCACCACGTGATTGGCCACTGTCAGCACTCATCCGTCCATATAGACATATGTTCCGTATATACTGTGGCTGAACACATATATATTTTTCGGTCTCCCTAACCATAATATAATGGTTTGGGGTACATTCTTGTATTGATAACGGTTTAATGGATGCGTATAGCTACGGTTGGCAACAACTGTATATACGGTCATTTGGACCGTATATACGGTTAGGCTGATACTCGTCACTATTTTCTCATGAAATTTTGATCGTCAAAGAATTTTGATGCGAGGACAAAAAAGTGGGAAATTAGTGCTCAAAGGTTTCCGCGATGTAGGGAACGCTCAAACGAAGCTCTAAGTCAAAAGTTTATTAAAGTTGTACCCGTATTGCATATATCTTTTTCCTTTATTCTTCTTCCCATACGCCTTTAAATATCATCACTCTCGGTGCTTAATCGAACATCATGGAAAATTAACATTCAATCAACGAATCTCTTGTGTTAAGGAAATTCAAAACTCTAAAATATTCTCCTCTCAAATCACTCATCAAAATCTAAGGTTTCAAATCCGTCGCAACTTATGCGAATCAACGTACAAATTCAAAGGCTATTCAATTCGATTCTCGCTCATTTTTCTTTTTATTATTGGTTTTTTAACATTATAAATTTCTCTTTTTGAATTTCAATCATTTGATTATAATTTCGCTTTTGAATTCAATCATGTAATTCATTAGTTTTCAATCATTTTCACTTTATCGCGATTACTTTAATCGTATTGTCAATGTAACAATCTCTTTTTTTGTGATAAGCGATTCAAGTCGAAGCAAAGTTTTTGATAAACTACCTTTGTTTCTGTTGTGATTGATAGCGGCGCAAGGTAGTTTGATTTAAATATTTGAGTTTTCTATGATTGCATACTACCATCATCCTATACTATATGTTGTTGATATTGTTTATGCATGAATCACTTTTTATATTGTTTAAACAAGACCTAAAAATTGTTGAATCACATTAATTCAGATTAATCATGGACAAATTGAATTTAGCACCTTATTAATTTGATAGATTTGAAGTAATAAATAATTAGGCTAGGTAGTGGTTTTTCATAATAGAAACAGCACCTTCTAATAGATTTTCTAAGGTTAGAGCGCTCTTAAGGATAAATTGCTAAATTGTTGTGTATCAATGAATTTGATCAAATAGAATTAAAATGAGACCTAGTAGAGGCGCTAGATGCGGGTGGTTGGGTCAATGATTTTTTTTCATACCATGGCTCGAACCTACAACTTGGTTAATGGATCAGACAGTGGGGGCATTAAATTGGCACAAATGTTTTGGGGGTCCGTGATTAACCTGTAAGGCACGGTGGCGATCACCCACTACTAATCAAACTACAAACAACGCCTCACGTACGGTAATCCGTGGCAAGACCACAAACGAAATGATAGTTAGAGGAAAGGCCAACAAGGGCACATGCCTTCACTCAAGTATTCCTGAGGTTGGTGGATGAATTTGATAGTCATTTTTTTGTCTTTTTTAATATTTAACATAAAAAGGGGTGATCAATTACTTGGGTTCATGTCCTTTTTGGCTATATAATAGTTACTTTGGCAAATCATTTTCACACTTTCACTTTCCAGAAGTTCACTTTTGCTCTCGTCTCTCTATAAAATCTCACTTCTGCTCTCAGAGCTTCTCTCTCTAGTTAATTTCTTTTCGTTGGAGGCTTGCAATCATTCAAAAGAATTACACTCTCATCCTTTTAGGTTTTCCCAATTAAGGTATGTTGTTGCTCTAAACCCTTAACTTAGGTGTTTTTCTTCTCTTTTTCTTCCTTGAAGCCCGATGAGTAGCTCCTTTCTGATTCTGAACTTGTAGTCAATTAGCATATTCTGAGACCATGGATTTTTATTTTTTACTTGGATATTAGTATTAGCATGTATCTTGTTGAAACCGATCATTGCCCTGTACATAATTTCCCGGACCAGACATCAGAACATGTGTATAACCTTGTAAATGGAATTCCTTATTTAGATAATAAGAATGCCGTGGTGCTATGGTTTCAATATTATACATGAGACTAACCCCTAGATGGAATTCCCATTATATCCCCCTCACATCTCCGCACCAATGGCGGGGAGAGTTAGAGGGTGTTCCTTAACTTGGGAGGTAGGGGTGGGTAGGACTAAGGGTGGTGATTCACTCGTTTATCCGTAGATTTGTAGATAATAAGGTGACTGATGTACATTGACAGAATGGTCGGAGCTTTGACATCCGTTCATGACGTGTTGGACAATGAGAGGGGGTCGCATTACTTCTATATTGAGAAACACTATCAGTAAAGGTGCTGAAGGAGCTTCCTTTTTACGAGATTACGCAATATTTCATAACTCCCCCTATGGTACATAGCCCCGGAGTTTGATTGGTCAGTCACACTCCTCCTCCGTGCACCGTGACCTTGCACAAGGGTCTTTGGAGAAGGGGCTCACTATCCTCTCACCCTTTCATTCCTTTGTTAGACAACTACAACTATGTGAAAATTACCATAGGTAACCAACAATTTTTGGCTTTAGGTAACCACATCGATGGTTGCTCTATGGCAATTACCTAAAGTCATTTTATTAGTAATCAACAATATGATGGTTACCAATAGCAATTTATTGGCAACCATTTCTTAATTGATGGTTATAAATATTCAGTTTTGTACTTTGACTATTGTTTTGTTCGTTACCTAAAACACATTATAGGAAACTAACACAACATTGGATGGTTACCTAAAGTACATTTAATGTATATACCGATTTGATGTTACAAATAGAGTTGCATTTGTAACCATATAACAATATGATGGTTTACAAATATATATATATGGTCCAAATTTCACAACTAGCATTAGCAATGTATGGCCAAGTTACTTCTTATGTACACGCATCAAGTAACACGTGCGCACGCAACATGGGCGAGATAGGACTTTCCTTAGCCATATGACAAGTAACATATGCACCAAAGTAGTTCTCTCCTTAAGGCGATTCGAGATGAAACATACCCTATGAACCATGGTCTCAAGTGTGACCTTATTTGAAGGGCCACATGCAATATGCACAGTTCAATGAAAAACATCGACAAAATCGAGACTTTCAAGTCTGTCCACTTCACCTAATGGTGAATTATCCCGGAGAAGTTGCCATATTGTAGGCATGTGCCCTTATTCGGCTTGTCCTACGTCAATTTCGTTCGTGAACTTGAGCCGCAAAACCCGCACGTGAGTGCGTTGGGGTAATGTTTTCGAGTGGGGAATCCCACCCGTGCCTATACAGGTTAATCACAAACGCCAACATACATTGGTGCAATTTAATGGCCTCACTCTCTGATACATTAACCAAGTCGTGAGTTTGGGGACAGGTACGAAAGTTTAATATCTCGTATTTTCATAATTATTTTTAATGCAAAAGGGTATTTTTGTAATTTAAGCAAGTTTTGAATTTTGGAGAAAAAAATTTGAATTTTGGGGCAATAGTTATTTTCAAAAATATAATGTTTTTATAAAAAGGTTTCTTAATTAGTTGTTGTACTTTATAATTGGAAAGGGAAGATAAAATAATAATAATAAATATTTCAAATAAAATAAAACAAGAAAATTTGGTTTGGATCGTGTGCACTCCACAACAGCCAAATGGCTTGGACCAAGGTCCAAAATATTTTCATTGATCCATTTCCAACTTTCCTAAGTTCTATAAGCTTATTTCAAGAAATGATCATCAACCTTCCATAAGATTTTTCATAACATTTCTTAGATTTTATTCCTCCACTCCTTCCACAATATTTTTGTGTCCTAAAATACCAACAACACTCTTAAATGCCTTCATTTGGACTTTCCTCTTCCTCTCTTTCGGTTTTTACTACTATTTTTAAAAGAAAACAATAATGAAAAATAGTAGTAAAAAGAGTAATCTAAGTAAAAGAGTGAAAAAGAATTCAAGAAAATAAATAAAAAAAGGATTTTTTTTTTAAAAAAAAGGGGGGTTAATCTTGATTAGTAAACTTGAAAGAGCATGCTCTTATCTTATGAGTTTTTGTAATTAGGGATGATTTTGAATATGGAAATTGTTGTTTTAAGCTAAACTTTTGTCCTAAGGTTATAAAAAATAAAGAGGGGCTTTATTTATTTATTTATTTAAATTAGCTGTTGAAAACTTCAACAAGTTATTGGTGATTGAAGGATTGTTGAGGCAAGATTAAGAGACTCAATTTCTAATTCTATAAGTTGTCTAATGTGATATAATTCCTGTTTGTTTATGTCACCCTTGATATTAGAACTCGAACTGTGTAACATTTTTAGCCAAAAGAACAACAAGAAGAGACGAGCCAGAATAAGGCCTCCTTCTCTCAACCCCCATAAGAGGAGGAGGATGATTTGTGCTCCGAGGCACCCATTGTGTCGCAAAGCTATAAGAGATATGATCGCGAGAATGCAAAAGCTAGCGGTTCGCCGACTCTATACCACACGTTTCYCACACCCATYGACGTGTGAGAAACCCAACATTAAGGATCATGTCGAGTCATTCATGGCAAATGTGGGCTTGAGCGTACTCTTAACCTCGAGATTCCTCACAAATATGTCCCGGTTAGTGATGGGRCGATAGTTCGCCAACCTCCTTTAACTTAATCTCAACTCACCATTGAGTTTATGTCAAGTTTTAACTTTGACAAGGAGGATAGCAAGGTCACCTTTCGGACTTTCAACAAGTCCTACACTTTGACCATCTACCAATTAAATGAGGCATTTGGTTTTGACCCCGCGACTAAAATCACCGACATGGGCGCAACTTCTTCGTTGAGAGGGTATGCCCAACAAGGTTTTTGGTGAGAAATAACRAATTGAAGGGTGTAGCTGCTTTCTTCAAAGATTCTAGGGCTTCCGAGGTTATTCATGCGGGTATTCAGTACTTTTATAGGGTGGTCTCTCTTTACTTCTTCACAAAAGGTGAGGTTGGGAGCATAAATGCCGGTGAACTCTATGTGCTTTTGAGGGCGCTAAATGGCCCAAAGTTTTTCAACCCCACCGGTTCTAAGGAGAGGACCAATTGGGGAAACAAATGGGCGAACCATCTTCAACACCTCATCACCCARAATCATAGGAGTACAYGTGCAATTCAACGTGGAGGGATGATRTCCTTGCTTGCCTTCAACCTCTTGAAGAAACGGGACCTCCATGTGGGGTTAGTTCCTTTGTCAAAAAATGCGAGTTTGTAGAAAAGTGAGMGCCCCCAAATGACTTTCATTGCTCACCATGACGGATGGAAGGATATTTGGAAGGTACAAGACACCTTATGGTGTTTTATGCCATGTGAGCTCATGACTAAACCTCCTTTTGACTCCTCATTCCCTTGGAGGACCCCGATTGAGGAGATTCCGGGTGAGGAACTTTATGAGGAGGTGTATCAAGCTCGCCAAGAGGTCCTTGCCAGGCGGCTACCCACTCCTCGCTTATCCTTTSGATCCACGCCACTCTMAACCGCTCCACCACTATCAAAAGAACAACGACAARAACAAAGGCAACACCAGAGGTGCCAACGTTCTACGCCCTCCAATATGGAGGGAGGTACTTCTTCTTCTCCTACTACTTCTTCTACTACTGTGGCTTTTCTCGATGATTTTCTAAAAAAGTTTAAAAAGTTCACAACTAAAGTGAAAGAGCTATCCCGAACACATGAGACGATCTTTGCCCGTCCCTCCTGTTATGAACATCTTCACTTTTAGAGGGAGGTCTATCAAGCTAGGGTCCCACCCTATCTTAACTATCCTAACTCTCCGGCTCAATTAGGGCCTCTGTCGAAATGGGAGCCGGAGATAGAGGATGACATAAGTTACTCCATTAAKAAAGTGGGCGGAACCTATCCTTATTYGGAAGGACCAAGGACATTGAATCTTAATGCTCTCGAATCTCGAGTCGTCCCTCCCTTTGACTTCCATCAAATGGGAGGAAATGATTTTCGAGGGGATCCGAGTTTCTTTTATGATCCAATCGCTAGCAAACGGGATGGGAGGCACAACAAGTATCCGCGTTATTAATGACAMATTTTACCGTCCGTCACGAAAACGATCGGAAAAAGTCAATTTACCAACCGTTTTGATATTTTTACAAACCGTTTATTATATTGGACGGAGATTATCGTCTGTTTAACATTTTTACCGACCGTTCAACGGTCGGTAACATGGTCAAATATTTTATTTGACTTGGGATTAAAATTACCGACTGCCTACGTGAAATTACTGACCGTCGGTCGGTCGGTAAATGTATGTTTTGAAAAAACTCAAAGTCGACCATATGTTCGTCTGTTATGTGGCAAGTCTMCCAACACTKATTTCATTTCTCTCCTCTTCTCCTCATTTCACTCCTCTACTCACTATCTCTCCTCATTTCATTTCTCTCTCTCCTCATTTTATCACTCTGTCTACTCACTCTCTCTCCTCTTTCACGCCCTTCACGATTTTGATCTCCGCCTCGCAACCCTAGCCTATCATCGCAGCCACCTCGCCATCACTTATTTGAATCAATGAATTAAAATGAGACCTAGTAGAGGCGCTAGATGCGGGTGGATGGGTCAATGATTTTTTTTCATACCATGGCCTCGAACCTACAACTTGGTTAATGGATCAGACAGTGGGGGCCATTAAATTGGCACAAAATGTTTTGGGGGTCCGTGATTAACCTGTATAGGCACGGTGGCGATCACGCCACTCACTCAATACAACTACAAACGCCTCACGTACGTATCCGTGGTCAAGACCACAAACGAAATGATGTTAGAGGAAAGGCCCAACAGGGCACATGCTTCACTCAAGTATTCCTGAGGTTTGGTGGATGAATTTGATAGTCATTTTTTTGTCTTTTTTAATATTTAACATAAAAAGGGGTGATCAATTACTTGGGTTCATGTCCTTTTTGGCTATATAATAGTTACTTTGGCAAATCATTTTCACACTTTTCACTTTCCAGAGTTCACTTTTGCTCTCGTCTCTCTATAAAATCTCACTTCTGCTCTCAGAGCTTCTCTCTCTAGTTAATTTCTTTTCGTTGGAGGCTTGCAATCATTCAAAAGAATTACACTCTCATCCTTTTAGGTTTTCCCAATTAAGGTATGTTGTTGCTCTAAACCCTTAACTTAGGTGTTTTTCTTCTCTTTTTCTTCCTTGAAGCCCGATGAGTAGCTCCTTTCTGATTCTGAACTTGTAGTCAATTAGCATATTCTGAGACCATGGATTTTTATTTTTTACTTGGATATTAGTATTAGCATGTATCTTGTTGAAACCGATCATTGCCCTGTACATAATTTCCCGGACCAGACATCAGAACATGTGTATAACACTTGTAAATGGAATTCCTTATTTAGATAATAAAGAATGCCGTGGTGCTATGGTTTCCAATATTATACATGAGACTAACCCCTAGATGGAATTCCCATTATATCCCCCTCACATCTCTCCGACCACATGGGGGGAGAGTTAGAGGGTGTTCCTAACTTGGGAGGTAGGGGTGGGTAGGACTAAGGGTGGTGATTCACCTCGTTTATCCGTAGATTTGTAGATAATAAGGTGACTGATGTCATTGACAGAATGGTCGGAGCTTTGACATCCGTTCATGACGTGTTGGACAATGAAGGGGGTCGCATTACTTCTATATTGAGAAACACTATCAGTAAAGGTGCTGAAGGAGCTTCCTTTTTTACGAGATTACGCAATATTTCATAACTCCCCCTATGGTACATAGCCCCGGAGTTTGATTGGTCAGTCACACTCCCTCCTCCGTGCACCGTGACCTTGCACAAGGGTCTTTGGAGAAGGGGCTCACTATCCTCTCACCCTTTCATTCCCTTTGTTAGACAACTACAAACTATGTGCAAAATTACCATAGGTAACCAACAATTTTTGGCTTTAGGTAACCACATCGTGGTTGCTCTATGGCAATTACCTAAAGTCATTTTATTAGTAATCAACAATATGATGGTTACCAATAGCAATTTATTGGCAACCATTTCTTAATTGATGGTTATAAATATTCAGTTTTGTACTTTGACTATTGTTTTGTTCGTTACCTAAAACACATTATAGGAAACTAACACAACATTGGATGGTTACCTAAAGTACATTTAATGTATATACCGATTTGATGTTACAAATAGAGTTGCATTTGTAACCATATAACAATATGATGGTTTACAAATATATATATATGGTCCAAATTTCACAACTAGCATTAGCAATGTATGGCCAAGTTACTTCTTATGTACACGCATCAAGTAACACGTGCGCACGCAACATGGGCGAATAGGACTTTCCTTAGCCATATGACAAGTAACATATGCACCAAAGTAGTTCTCTCCTTAAGGCGCATTCGAGATAAACATACCCTATGAAACCATGGTCTCAGTGTGACCTTATTTGAAGGGCCACATGCAATATGCACAGTTCATGAAAAACATCGACAAAATCGAGACTTTCAAGTCTGTCCACTTCACCTAATGGTGAATTATCCCGAGAAGTTGCCATATTGTAGGCATGTGCCCTTATTCGGCTTGTCCTACGTCAATTTCGTTCGTGAACTTGAGCCGCAAAACCCGCACGTGAGTGCGTTGGGGTAATGTTTTCGAGTGGGGAATCCCACCCGTGCCTATACAGGTTAATCACAAACGCCAACATACATTGGTGCAATTTAATGGCCTCACTCTCTGATACATTAACCAAGTCGTGAGTTTGGGGACAGGTACGAAAGTTTAATATCTCGTATTTTCATAATTATTTTTAATGCAAAAGGGTATTTTTGTAATTTAAGCAAGTTTTGAATTTTGGAGAAAAAAATTTGAATTTTGGGGCAATAGTTATTTTCAAAAATATAATGTTTTTATAAAAAGGTTTCTTAATTAGTTGTTGTACTTTATAATTGGAAAGGGAAGATAAAATAATAATAATAAATATTCAAATAAAATAAAACAAGAAAATTTGGTTTGGATCGTGTGCACTCCACAACAGCCAAATGGCTTGGACCAAGGTCCAAAATATTTTCATTGATCCATTTCCAACTTTCCTAAGTTCTATAAGCTTATTTCAAGAAAATGATCATCAACCTTCCATAAGATTTTTCATAACATTTCTTAGATTTTATTCCTCCACTCCTTCCACAATATTTTTGTGTCCTAAAATACCAACAACACTCTTAAATGCCTTCATTTGGACTTTCCTCTTCCTCTCTTTCGGTTTTTACTACTATTTTTAAAAGAAAACAATAATGAAAAATAGTAGTAAAAAGAGTAATCTAAGTAAAAGAGTGAAAAAGAATTCAAGAAAATAAATAAAAAAAGGATTTTTTTTTTAAAAAAAAGGGGGGTTAATCTTGATTAGTAAACTTGAAAGAGCATGCTCTTATCTTATGAGTTTTTGTAATTAGGGATGATTTTGAATATGGAAATTGTTGTTTTAAGCTAAACTTTTGTCCTAAGGTTATAAAAAATAAAGAGGGGCTTTATTTATTTATTTATTTAAATTAGCTGTTGAAAACTTCAACAAGTTATTGGTGATTGAAGGATTGTTGAGGCAAGATTAAGAGACTCAATTTCTAATTCTTAAGTATGTCTAATGTGATATAATTCCTGTTTGTTTATGTCACCCTTGATATTAGAACTCGAACTGTGTAACCATATCCATCAAACCACATCATTTGCACAAATTGAATTAAAGTTAAGTTTGAAGTCATACGCCGACAACACAATATTAGGCGGAAAGTACTTATTTTTATTTATAGGCTTTTTTCTTGCTTTTAGGATTTTTTTAGAATTTCTTCCWTGGGTGATTTTTRAAATTTCTATGATTTCCCATGATTTTTAAATAATTTTTCGGATTTTTCTACAATTTTCTAAGATTTTTACAAGTTTGTGAAATGATTTTTCGAGAATAAATAAATTCAGAAAATTCAGAAATTATCCAGAATATTGTAGAAGATTAATTATGTTTATCTACAAGAGGATAAAGGTTAATTGGATAGTATATTAGATGCAAAAAACAAGGATATTAATTTCCGAACGAAAGGATAGATAAAGCAATAATTAAGCATGGATCGCTAACGTGGCCATCAACGTGATGGCCACGTCAGCCCATCCGTATATACGGACCATATGTCCGTATATATGGATGGCTCTACCATATATACGGTCCCCTAAACCCTATATATGGTTGGCACAACTGTATATACGGTTATATGGACCGTATATACGGTTGGCACAACRGTATATACYGTCATTTGGACCGTATATACGGTTAGGCTGATACTCGTCACTATTTTCCTCATAACTTTTGATCGTCAAAGAATTTTGATGCGAGAGAKAAAAAGTGGGAAATTAGTGCTCAAGAGCTTTCCGACGATGTAGGGAACGCCTCAAACGAAGCTCTAAGTCAAAAGTTATATAAAGTTGTACCCGTATTGCATATATCTTTTTTTCCTTATCTTTTCCCATACGCCTTTAAATACATGCTCTCGGTGCTTAATCGAACATCAAGGAAAATTAACATTCAATCAACGAATTCTCTTGTGTTTAAGGAAATTCAAAACTCTAAAAATTCTCTCTCAAATCACTCATCAAAATCTAAGGTTCTCAAATCCGTCGCAACTTATGCGAATCAACGTACAAATTCAAAGGCTATTCAATTCGATTCTCGCTCATTTTTCTTTTTATTATTGTTTTTMATTAACATTATAATTTCTCTTTTTGAATTTCAATCATTTGAATTATAATTTCGCTTTTTGAATTTCAATCATGTAAATTCATTAGTTTTCAATCATTTTCACTTTATCGCGATTACTTTAATCGTAATTGTCAATGCTAACAATCTCTTTTTTTGTGATAAGCGATTCAAGTCGAAGCAAAGTTTTTGATAAACTAACCTTTGTTTTCTGTTGTGATTGATAGCGCAGCAAGGTAAGTTTGATTTAAATATTTGAGTTTTCTATGATTGCATACTAACCATCATCCTATACTATATGTATGTTGATATTGTTTATGCATGAAATCACTTTTTTATTGTTTAAACAYGACCTAAAATTGTTGAATCACATTAAATTCAGATTAATCATGGACAAATTGAATTTAAGCACCTTATTAATTTGATAGATTTGAAGTAATAACAATAATTAGGCTAGGTAGTGGTTTTTCATAATAGAAACYCACCTTCTAATAGATTTCTAAGGTTAGAGCGCTTCTTAAGGATAAAATTGCTAAATTGTTGTGTATTCAATGAAGGTAGTAATAGAGTGCTTAAATAACTAAAGACGTCTTTGTATAATTCCTATTGGTACCAGTGCAAGAAGAATACTTGAGAAATCGCAAAGAATCTGAGGTATATCTCATCCCAAATCGAATACTTTATATACTTTTCGGTCTTACGAGACAAACTGGTTATTTCCAAGACATAAGTCAAGTGTAGGATTACTTGTAGACCCCCACCAAAAGACCGTCTATATTCCGAATTTGATAGATACTGATGAAGAATTTACGATACTATAGTCTGTTATCAATAGATTTTATTTCGGTAATATTGCAGATACAATCTTTGGCGATAGCACCATTGGGTAACTCATCATACATTACCACATTCTTATTATTGAAATATTGAATTGAAAAGTTAACGGTGGGATACGTCATACTAGTCTCTAATAGCTAGTAATAGGTTGTGTAGGAATAGGAGTTTCTTAATTTTTATTTATAGGGACTGTTGTTTCTTGCTTTTACGGATTTTTTATGAGCTTATTTCTGGTCAAGGCATGGTGTAAATTTATTACTAAATTGGTCTATTGATATTCCCTATGAAATTTTGTAAATCTTTTTCTGGATTTTTCTTACAATTTTCTAAGAATGCTTTTTCATATCATAGTTGATGGTAGAAATGAAATATTTATCGTTAGATATCGAAAGATTTAAATGTCCCAAGAAAGGATCTAGGAATTTAATGCAATATCAGTAGATCATTGTTTAGATAGATTTTTGTTTTATTCCATCAAGAGGACTAAGGTAATCTGGGTAAGTAATAACATTTGTCGCTCATGCAAATACAAAGGATAGGGTTAATTTGCCTTGAACGAGGAAGGATACATGGACGTAAATCAATGCATGAATATATTAAGACATAGGATCAGTAACCTTCGCATGCCGAGCCATCAATCGCTCGAATGGCTCTAGATCAGACGCCATCTTCGATAATACCGCCGACATATGTCGTATATGGATAGGCTCTATGGCCAATTATATACTCGCGTTCTCCTAATTCCGTTCTATAGACTACTTGGTTCGGTTTCACATACTGGTATGGGCACTTACGGTATATGCGATCAGCGTTATATTGTCAGGATTCGGGCTCTTATCTCCACTCGTATTATTTATCGAGTAATATTAATCAACATCTTGGACCAGGTACAATATACTGCAGTTGGTCTCGATCTACGTAACTCTCGATGGATTTTTCTTCTCATAACTTTGAATCGTCAAAGGAATTTTATGTACAAGACGCATGAAGAAAAATAGTGTGGAAATTAGTTTGCTTATACAAGTAGCTTTCACGACGAATGTAAAGGGTAGAACAGTTAACTTCACAAACGATAGAACTCTAAGTCTGAAGCTTAATATAAAAGTATAGTCTTATTAGCCAGATAAATTGTATTATAATCTATTTTATTTTCTCTTATCTTGTGGTACCCATACGACTCCGTGCTATTTAAATAATCACTATCTCTCCATTGATGTTAGGTCGATATCATTACAAGGAGATTATCTATTCTCAAGGATGGACAGATATTCTCTTGTGTGTTAGCTGAAATTAAAAGACTCATAAAAAACTTCTCTCATTTTAATATCACTCTCATCAAATACCTAAGTCTCAAATCGTCGAGACAAGGTCTTGCCGAAATCAACGTCATACAAAATATCAGAGGCTATTCAACTTGCGACTTCTCGGCTTGATTCTTTATTTAATAATTATTGTATTTTCTATATTTATATACATTATACTCGTTAATACTCTTTTGAATTTTCAATCAATTTGAATTATAAATTTCGCTTTTTGAATTATATCATCAGTGTTATTCAGTATAGTTATTTCAGACTCTCTTTCACTGGGTTTCTCCACTTATTCGCAGATTATAATTTATTATCGTAAAAGATATGTGCTAATCGCTAACAATCATAAATTTTTTGTGATAATAGTGATTCAAGTTGATAGCGAACATGTTAATTGGATAATAATCTAACCTTTAACTAGTTTTTCCTGTTGTTGAATTTGGATAGTTCTTATAGGGCAGCTAAGAGGTTTATAGTTTGATCTTAATTATATATATTATTGTGTTTCCTATGATTGCATACACGCATAACATCCTACAATACTGCGGAAATGCCATACCATCATTGATACTTGATTATCATCTGATGCATGCAAGGATCATTTCTTCTTATTAGTTATTAACAGGCTCCATTAATATTGTTGAATAACTCATTAATTAGATTAATCATTCGACAATTGAATTTAGCACTTATATATCTGGATAGATTTAAGTATTAAATTATTGGCAGCTAGGTTCAGTGCGCTTTTTCCCATAATAAAAACGCACCTTTCTAATAGAGTTCTATTAGGGGTTTAGAGCCGTTTTCTTATAGCGAGTAAAATCTTCGCTAATTCTGTTTGTGTATTCAACATTGGAATTTGATCAAATATGCAATAAATGAGACCTAGTAGAGGCTCGTAGGCTAGAAACTGCGGTGTGAATGGGTCAATGATTTTTTTTTTCATACATGGCTCTCGAACCACACTAATTGGTTAAATGAGGATGCAGTGGTGTGGGTGCTATGCGGCACCATTAAATTGGCACAGTGTTGTCGGGGTCACGTGATAGAGCGCTGTATAGGCCCACGTGTGCGATGGCGCAGGCCGCGTCTAACGGTGACTCACTATCCTACGCCAGACCTCTATCGTACGGTATTCGTGCAATTCGGTCTATGTGATTGGCAAGAGTCCCCGTCGTAACCATACGTGGCACATCGCTTTCTACTCTTCTCTCATATTGTATCTGCCTCGTTTGGTGGAATGAATCTTGATATCATTTTTCTGTCCTTTTCTATATTATATTATCACATAAAATATATAGGGGTGGATCTTTATGTACTCCTTTTGAGGTTCATTCTGTCCTACATTTTGGTCTATATAATACTGTTCTTCTGGCCAAATCATTTTGGCACTTTCTCCACTTTGTCGCGTACTCAGTCTCTCATAGCCTTTGCTCTTTTCGTCCTCTAGTCAAATCTCAATCTTCTGTCTCTCTAAGCTTCTCCTCTCTAGGTTAATTCTTTCGTGGGGGCTTTGCAATCATTCTATTAGTAACTCTATCTAGCACCTCGCTATCCTTTTAGGTTTCCCAATTAAGGTATCGTGTTCGACCTCTAATCCTTATTACTTAGGTGATATCTTTAAACTTCTCTTTTTCTTCTGAAGCCCGATGAGTGCTTCCTTTCTGATTCTGAACTCTGTAGTCCATTAGATTTCCTGAGACCATGGACTTTTATTTTTTTACTTGGATATTAGTATTAGCCATGTATCTTGTTGAAGATAACCTGCCATTCGCACCTGTACATACCTCTTCCTCGCTACTATTGTTTCCAGAAATGTTATAGCTACATTGTGAAGATGATTCCTTATTTAGGATAATTGAAATTTAATTGCCCGTCGTGTGCGTCGTTGGTCTTCACTATTTCCTACATGAGCACTAACCCCTAGATGCGCAATTCCCATTTAATACCTCCTCAGCATCTTACCGGATCTAACCTGAATTACCATGGGGACCAGTTTATTGAGGGTCGGTTTCAGCCAGTTATTACTGGGGCGTAGGGGTTGGTGCTAGGACTAAGCGGTGGTGATTCACCTTCAGTTTTATCCGAATAGATTTGTAGTACATACCATAATGGTGATCTAGATGTATTGAATAATGGTCGGAGTTTCACATCCGTCTTCATCGAGTGGTTGGGCAATGAAGAGCTGGCGTCGCTTACTTGCTATATTGCAGAAACACCTTATCAGTAAAGGTCTGAATTGGCAGCATTCCATCTTTAACGTAGACGGTTACTGCAGATTAATTCATACTCCGCCTATTCGTCGACACTAGCCCGGAGTTTGGATTGTCAGTTAACCTCCTTTATTCCTGTTCGCCACGTTGACATTGCACAAGGGTTCTTTGGACGAAAGTTAGGGCCTCACTAACTTATCCTCTCGACCCTTTCTCATTCCTTCTGTTAGAGCACCTACAACAACTAAGTCGTCGACTAATTACCTATAGTAACCAACATTGTTTTGGTGCTTTAGGTAACACATCGTGGGTTGCTCTATGGCAATTGCTCAAAGTCTGCCTTTATGTGATGTATTCACCAAATATGCTGGTTAACTATCAATAGCAAGTTTTGGTCCACTTTCTTAATGGAATCGGCTTATATAATTCAGTTTTTTACTTTGACTATTGGTTTTGTTCGTCTCGATAAACCATATTATAGGAAACTACGACATTGGAATGTTACCTAAAGTACATTTTTTGTAACTAACACCCTCTTATCACGATTTGATGGTTATCCAATCCAGTTGCAGTTGCTCAATTCAGTATTATCCATATATGGTTATTGTTACAAATATTATATGAATACTATCTGTCCAAATTACATCTAAGCATTTAGCAATGTATGGCAAGTTACCTTCTTTGTATCTCACAGATCCAAGATGTAAAACGCTGCGCGACTGAAGCAACATAGGGTGCAAGTAAGGTATCCACTTCCTTCCATTAGCTATCATGATGAACAGTATCCAATACTCATCCAAAGTAGTTTCTACTCTTAGGCGATCTGAGAATAAAACATACCCTAGAACCATGGTCTCAAGTGTACCGCTTATTTGTGAATGGGCCATGCAATGCACAGTTCTTAAAAATCGACAAAAAATAACAGGAGACTTTCCAGGTCCTGTCCCTTCAGCCTAATTGGTGATCATTTCGAGTGAGTGCCATATTGTAGGCATGTGCCTATTCGGGTCCAATTGATCTTCTTATACAACCTAGCGTCAATTTCGTTCGTATTGTAATTGAGCTCGGCAAATACCCGACAGTGGTGTACGAATTGGGTGAATGCTTTTCGCGATAGCGCAGGGAATCGCTCACCATCACGTTTACTGATCTTCATGATGATCAGTTACAAAAATAATTTTAAACATAATAATAATTAAAGATTACAACTGAAAAATCCTGTTTAAATTACATTATAATCACTTTTTCATTCGAATTTAAAACCTCTATTTTAATATCACTCTATTAAGTTAGATTTAATGTTTCATAGTTCATTATCTTTCTTACCTTAACTTTTTTTCATCCAAACCTCATTTTCTCAATTGTCTGACATCTTTGCAATTGGAATCGCCTATTATAGTATATATCTCCACAATCTGAATTAATCAGATGCCTAAAAATTCTTGGAAGAACATTGGTGGCGAATTTAGATACGCATCACGTTAGGTATCTGATACATTAACTTTCTATAAGATTTCGTGGTTCTGGAGTTTGGCGGAATAAGCGTGATCGAAAAGTTTAATTATTCTGAGTATTCTTAACATAATGATTGTTTAATGAACAAGCGCGTTATTTTTATGTAACTTTATTACGACAGTTTGATTCATTGACGCAAAAAATTTTGAATTTTGGTGAATATATATTCTCTTAATAAATAACATCTACGTCGTTTTTATATAAACAGGCTTTCTTTAAAATGTGCTTGTCCTTACTTAGTCTGGAACATAAGGGAATTATATCAACTTAAATATTCAAATTTAATTTCAACATAAATAATACAATATAGAAAATATTGGTTTTGGATCGTGTGACACTTCACTCATCCAGCCAGCCAATGGCTTCGGACGCCCAAGTCCAAGAAACTTTTCTATGATCATATTCCAATTTCCTAAAGTTTAGCTACTAGCTTATTTTCAAGAAATGATCATCAACCTTCCTATAACGATTTTTTGAATTTAAACATTCTTTCTTATGATTCTTATCTCTCCTTCTGTTCCATTCCACATTTTGGTGTCCTAGCCACAAATCTACCCATAAACCACTCTTAGTATATGCCCGTTCATATTGGACTTTCCCTCTTCTTCCTGTCTCGTTTTTTTACGCTACTCTCATTTCGTTACAGAAACATAATAAAAATAGTAGTTATAAGAGTATCTAAGTCATAGAGAGTGGAAGATAGAAGAAAATTCATTGAAATATAACTGTAAAAGTGATTTTTTGTTATAAAAGAAGGGTTATTCTTGATTATAGAACATAAGGAATTGAGATTGCTCTCAATTCTTATGAGTTTTGTTATCTAAGGGAAGATCTTTGAATATGGTAATATTGTTGTTTTAACTATTAACTTTTGTTCCTAAGGTTTAATAATAAGAGCGGGGTCTTTATTTATTTATTTATTTAATTTAAATTATGCTGTTGAAAACTTCAACAAGTTATTGGTGATTGAAGGATTAGTTGAGTGCAAGATTAAGAGACTCAACCATTTCATATATCCTTCATGGTTGTCTATTTGTGATCCTAAATTCGTTGTTTATTGTAACCTTTGAGTCGCAACGTGAACATTTTAGCCAAGAACAAGAGAGAGATGCCAGATAAGGCTCTTCCTCTCTAACCCCTTATTTAGAGGAGTAGGATGATTGTGTCCGAGGCATCCATGTGTCGCTAAAGCTTAAGAGATATGATCGCGAGATCAAAAGCGTAGCGGTTCGCCGGACTCTAATGAACCTACACGTTTTCGCGGATGCCACCATGGGTGTGAGCAATACCAACATTTATAGGATCATGCTCGAGTCATTTCATGGAATGTGGGCTTGAGGCGTACTCTTCACCTTCAGGATTCCCTCACATTAATTGTCCCGGTTTAGTGATGGGGTTACTTTCCGATAGTTCGGCTCAACTCTTAAATTACTTATCTCAACTCACCATTGAGTTTTTATGTCAAGTTTTAACTTTGACAAGGGGATAGCAGGTCCCTTTCGGACTTCACAAGTCCTAACACTTTGACCTCTACCAATTAAAGTGAGGCATTTGGTTTTGACCCCGCGACTAAAATCCCGACATGGGCCGCACTTCTTCGTTGAGAGGTATCCACCAATGTGTTTGGTGAGATAACTTATTGAAGGGTGTTAGCTTGCTGTTCTTTCAAAGATTCTAGGGCTTTCGAGGTTTTTCATCTCTACAGCGGTATCAGAGTACTTTTAATTAGTGGTGGTCTCGGTCTTGTAACTTCTTCACAAAGGTTGAGGTTTGGGAGCATAAAGTGGTTCCGTGGTGATCTCTATGGTGCTTTTGATTGGCCGCCTTAAGTATGGCCAAGTTTCGATTCCCACCGGTTGTTCTAACGGGAGTTAGGGTCAACACTCTGGGGGCAACGATATTTGGGCGAACCATTTCAACTCCACCTTGTTTCATTCACACTACCTCACATTCATGTTGCGTAAAGTGGCATTCAACGTGGGGGAATGATTCCATTGCTTGCTTCACCTCCTCTTGGAAGATATTCCGGATCTCCCATGTGGGGTTAGTTCCTTTTGTCTAAAAATGCGAGTGTTTGTTAGAAGCTGAGGGCCCAATGACGTTTCATTGCTCACTCATTGGTACGGTGGAAGGAATTTGGAAGGTATCAGACCTTATCGCTGTGTTTTATTGCATCGTGAGCTCAGTTGCTAACCCTCTTTGACTACTATAGTCTCCCTCTGGACTCCGATTGAGGAGTATTCGGTGCTGAGGAACGTTTAATGAAGGAGGTGTATCTAATGCTCCCCGTAGTCTTGCCAGCGGCTACACTCGCTTTCTCGCTTTTATTCTTTCGATCGATGTTCGCAACTCTTATCCGCTCACATACTCAAAAGACACACGACAGACATAAAATAGGCAACACAGGTGCAACTATGTTATCGCTCACAATAGTGAGGTGAGTCTTCTTCTTACTCCTATTATTCTTCTAACAAGCTCTGTGGTGCTTTTCTCGGATGATTTTCTAAAAAGTTTTAAAAATGGTTCACAACCTGTGAAAGAGCTATCCGACACATGAGACGATCTTGCCGTATTCCCTCCTGTTATGAACATCTTCATTTTAGAGGGAGGGTTCTATGCAAGCTAGGGTCCCACCCTATCTTCAACTTTAACTTCTCCGCTATATTAGGGCTTTGTCGAAATGTGGGAGCCGGAGATGAGGAATGACAATAAGTTACTACTCCATTAAAAATAAGAAACAGTGGGCCGGTAACCTATCTTTAATTGGGAGGACAAGGAATTGATCTTAATGCTCTCTCGATTCTCGAGTCGTCCCTCCTTTGACTTCCATCAAATGGAGGAAATGATTTTCTGAGGGGTCCGAGTCTTTTATGATCCATGCTACAAACGGTATGGGATGGCACAACAATGTATCTTCCGCGTTATTATGAAGATTTTACCGTCGTCACGAAAACGCATCGGCAAAATAGTCATTTTACCAACCGTTTGATATTTTTACAAACCGTTTATTATATTGGACACTCTCGGAGGATTTCGCTGTTTACATTTTTACTCGATTCGACCGTTATCAACCTCGGTCGTAAATGGTCAGGATTTTTATTTGACTTGTGGATTATAAATACGACTGCTACCGTGAAATTACTATCGTGTCTCGTCGGCTCCTGTTCCTGTGGTCGGCTACATGTATGTTTTTGAATCAATGCGATCCTTTCCATGTTCGTCTGCTTATTGTGGCGAGTCTGCAATCATTCATGTTCATTCTTCCTCTTGCTCTGCTCCTCATTCGACTCCTCTACTCCACTATCTCTCCTCATTTCATTTCTCTCTCTCCTCAATTTTTATTCACTTGTCTACTTCACTCTCTCTCCTCTTCACGCCTTTTCAGCTTGGATTTGATCTCGCCTCGCACCCCTAGCCTATCATCGCAGCCACCTTTGTTTATCAATTCATTCGTTATCCTACATCCTCTCGGCTTGTGCAGCGCCGTCGCCTACCTCTCACCACTCTTTGCTGCGCTGTCGACGTTTCATGCTAGCCTCCCTCAATTTTGAGTTAGATAAGCCTCTGCTTATCTTTATATCTAGTTTATTATTTCGAATTTTTTAAGATCTACTTGTTTTGTTAATTTTTTTTTCGTTTTTCAATTTTGGGTTTCAATTTTTCATTTTTTCTAAGTTTTTTCGATTTCAATTACTGATTTTAAAAATCTTTTCGTTTGAATTGTTGTAAAATTAATTTTCGTTTATTAAAATAGTTATCGTATATTTCTTATTGTTATAACACGGCATCTGTTTATATATTTTTCTATAAATTAATTTTATTTTCATTACTTTTTAGATTGGGATTACTCTCTTACATCTGCTTCTCATTTTAACTGTTTCACTCGCATCATTCACTCTTCTTTTTTCTTTTATTATTTTATCGTTCTATGCATTTTCTTAGGATTTCATTCCTTTGTAAATGTCTGAGAAATCGTTGAGATGTAAGTTGGTTTCCAGAACTTGTTTGATTTGTTGATTTGCTTGTTGATTATCTTGCATTGTTCCTTCTGATTTGTCTGTTCGTTTGTCATTTGTTTTCCTTTTTCTGTTTATGTCATTTTCCAAATTTCTGTTTTCTTTTTCTTATTTCTTGATTTGTTTTCTTTCCCAGATTCTGGTTTTTCGTTTGCTGGTTTCTCTTTATCTCATTTTTTTATTTTTTCCAAATTTCTTTTTGTTTCTTATTATTACGGGATACTACTTGTTCAAATTGTTTTTTTTTGATTTGTTGCTGATTTCCCAAAAAAAAAAACTGATTTTAGTGCAGAATTTTTCATTATGTTGTGTTTTTTCTCGTATTATTTATTTTTCTATTTTGTGGGATTTCTTAATGTTTATGTTTATTTTTTCGATTTTGGTCTATTTGAAAGCTGGACTTAATGATTGAAGTTGTTTCTTATAAATATTAGTTTTGTTGCATTAAATTTCTGCTGTATTCATTATACATATTTTGCATTTATGGATGTTTGTAATTTAATGTATCAATTGAGCAAAGATTGGTTTACTCGTATTGATTTATTATATGTTTGCAATGTAAAGTTGTCAAAATGTCATCCTGACAACGTTTTCGTTTTTTAAATTTTTAGCAGGTTTAACCGATCGAGTTAACGAGTCAGTAAGTCAAGATCTTGGAATTTGACTATTACCAACCGTTTAAGCGGTCAGTTAAAGTCAAAATTCCAAATTCTTGAATTTTACCACCAACTTAAACGATCGGTAATACTTATTATCCTCTGTTTAAAAGAAAATTGATTCAAAGTTAGTGTGCGACCGCAATGGTCGCCAATAATCTGAACATTACCGCGCCGTTTGGCGTCGGTAATTTGCATCCAACATTAAACGGTCGAGAATTTGCGTCCTTTGTAAACCGTCGTAGATCGCCGTCGTTCTTAGTTAATTGTCGGTAATTATGCGATGCTCGTAAAGGTTTATTTACCGTCAAAAACATAACCCGACCGTAGTTGTCGACCGTTCGCGGTCTGTAAAGTTACTCGCGCCTCAGCGTTTTTACCGACCCTTTTTGATTTATTTGGACGGTTGGTAATATCCCATATTTTTTTACTTTGAGGAAAGATCCTTATTACTTCCCTCCTAACTACTACGATGGTTGGGAGCCTCATGGTCCTCCATCGCCCGTTTTCTAACATTGGGACCCTAGCCGCATCAATACTTAAGAAGCCATGATTGTGTTGGGGTATAACGAGTGGATGGTGGAATCCACAACAAGGGAAGGACACCCCTCACATGGGGAAGATGAGAGAAGTGCACATTGTGGAATTTTTCCCCTATCCCGTTTTGCTTTTTGAACTCTGAGACGGAGTTCCATTCTTGTAGGGGGGACGAGTTCCACAAATGTGTCACTCACTACTTTTGATTGATGGTTTCCCTATTTGCATATATATTGTATATATTATTTTTATTATATATATATTTGTTTTAGAGTTGGTTTTGCTTACTAAGTTGCAGAATTTTGGTTATGACATGTTTTTGGGGCTTTGTCTTTATATTGGTTTGAATGCAGCTTGTAGTTTTTCCAAACTCCATATTTTTTTTATTCCAACTTGCTTGCTAGATTAATGGAGTTTTCTTTTAACAAGTTGGAGAAACCATTCAATGGGGATCAATGTGCTTACGACATGCGTAGGGGTTGCCA
>SNQN01002602.1:13880-27090 GCA_008642245.1 Bassia scoparia | reverse complement strand
TATGGCGATTTTAGATTTATTGTAGTGTCCTTGACTTTATTCAAGTTTATWTTTGAAGTTAATAAGGGGATGATGAGGATTTAGTGTGAAACATATCTCCAAATTTCTCTTTTTCCTAGGTATCTATTGGCCTGTTGTTTGTATATATGCGTTTTGTGTTTTGTGCTTTTAGTTTGTAAAAAGTTGGAAAAATAAAAAAATAGAATAATGCAAAAAGGAAAGATTTGTTTTTTCATTTTCCTTTGTTTTCCTTCCTTTTTCTTTTTCTTTCTGTTCTTTTCTCTTCATTTCTTCTCAAGGCAAAGTGTGTAAATTATGTTTTGTCTCTTAGTTTAGACTATGGAGGGGATTTGAGTTTTGAGCAACTCATTTTCCCTTTGACTTGTGAGCTTTCTAGGTTCTATCTTTGAAATCACAATCTTTTCGAAACTAAGTCATGAAGCTTCATTCCTAGGAATTCTTTTGATGGCAAGCTTTGTAGTAAGCCATTCGATCTATTCTTGGTGGTGAGACTTTTGGCCAAGCCGGGCGTAGCTCGGTTGATGATAGGAGACCTTGCTTGTTGAATTTTGGTTGACTTTGAACCATGTGAGAGTGTGTGATAATTTAGAGCAAAGTAAACACAAAATGTAAAAAAATCCACAAAAATTTTGTGCTTGCACTTGAGGCCTAATTTTGCTATTTGCTTGTGACTTTCCCAAGGCTTAGACCGAACTACTCAAGGTGTGATAAGGCAATCATTTTGGGATTGGGTTAAATTAATTTTCCCTTTTTCATGTGCTATTTTTCTTTATTTTTCCACATATGTATTTAGGATTCACTACAAGAAAATTAATTTTAAACAACGACGAAAGTCGTTGCAATAAATAGGTTTCGCAACGACTTTTTTCATTGCAAAGTTGTTGCAAGTACCTCCATAGCGAAAGGTTTTGCAACGACTTTTGTGGTTCTAATAATGGATTTTACTTTTCGTTACCATACAAATGTCGTTGSGAAATGWGTTTTTTCCACCAWAAATTTAGCCATTTATTACAACGACTATTGTCGTTGCAAAATAATACCTACATAGTTTGACAACAAACAAAGTTGTTGCAAAACATTACACGCCAGTTTAGCAAAAAAAAGTGTCACTGAAAAAGAATACTCACCCATTTTAGCAACATAAAATCTTGTTGCAAAAGAATATCTACCCAATTTAGAAACAAAAAATTTCATTGCAATACATTTGTTTTTTTGCTATCTACTGCAACTGAAATCATTGCAAAAGAATACTTGCATATTTATTTTTTCGTATAATGTACGCTAATATAAAAGTTTAGATACATGTATTTGTGCCTAGCCCAAAACGGCCAATGATAAGACACCTCTNGTGTTGGACAATGAGAGGGGTCCGCATTACTTCTATATTGAGAAACACTATCAGTAAAGGGTGCTGAAGGAGCTTCCTTTTTACGAGATTACGCAATATTTCATAACTCCCCCCTATCGGTACATAGCCCCGGAGTTTGATTGYTCAGTRAACACTCCTCCTCCGTGCACCGTGACCTTGCACAAGGGTCTTTTGGAGAAGGGGCTRCACTATCCTCTCGACCCTTTCATTCCCCTTCTGTTAGACAACTACAACAACTAGTGGAAAAATTACCATAGGTAACCAACAATTTTTGGCTTTAGGTAACCAACATCGATGGTTGCCTCTATGGCAATTACCTAAAGTCATTTTATTAGTAATCAACAATATGATGGTTACCAATAGCAAGTTATTGGCAACCACTTTCTTAATTGATGGTTATAAATAATTCAGTTTTGTACTTTGACTATTGGTTTTGTTVGTTACCTAAAACACATTATAGGAAACTAACACAACATTGGATGGTTACCTAAAGTACATTTATTTGTAACTAACACACGATTTGATGGTTACAAATAAGAGTTGCATTTGTAACCATATAACAATATGATGGTTACAAATATATATATATGGTCCAAATTTCACAACTAGCAATTAGCAATGTATGGCCAAGTTACCTCTTATGTACACGCATCAAGTAACACGTGCGCACGCAACATGGGSGAGATAGGACTTTCCTTAGCCATATGATCAAGTAACCATATGCACCAAAGTAGTTTCTCTCCTTAAGGCGATCTCGAGWATAAAACATACCCCTATGAAACCATGGGTCCTCAAGTGTGACCCTATTTGAATGGGCCACATGCAATATGCACAGTTCAATGAAAAACATCGACAAAATCACGAGACTTTCAAGTCTGTCCACTTCACCTAATGGTGATTATCCCGAGTGAAGTTGCCATATTGTAGGCATGTGCCCTTATTCGGCCTTGTCCTACGTCAATTTCGTTCGTGAACTTGAGCCGCAAAACCCGCACGTGAGTGCGTTGGGGTAATGTTTTCGAGTGGGGAATCGCCACCGTGCCTATACAGGTTAATCACYAACGCCCAAAACATRGGTGCCAATTTAATGGCCTCACTCTCTGATACATTAACCAAGTCGTGAGTTTGGGGACAWGGTACGAAAAGTTTAATATCTCGTATTTTCATAATTATTTTTAATGCAAAAAGGGTATTTTTGTAATTTTAGACAAGTTTTGAATTTTGGAGCAAAAAAATTTGAATTTTGGTGGCAATAGTTATTTTCAAAAATAAAATAAGTGTTTTATAAAAAGGYTTTCTTAAATTAGTTGTTGTACTTTATTAATTGGAAAAAGGGAAGATAAAATAACTAAATAATAAATAATTTCAAATAAAATAAAACAAAGAAAATATTMGTTTGGATCGTGTGACCCTCCCACARAGCCAAATGGCCTTGGACCAAGGTCCAAAAATATTTCATGATCCATCTTCCAACTTTCCTAAGTTCTATAAGCTTATTTTCAAGAAAATGATCATCAACCTTCCATAAGATTTTTCATAACATTTTCTTAGATTTTATTCTCCACTCCTTCCACAATATTTTGTGTCCTAAAATCTAACCCAACAACACTCTATAAATGCCCCTTCAATTGGACTTTCCTCCTTCCTCCTCTTTCGGTTTTTACTACTATTTTTAAAAGAAAACAATAATGAAAAAATAGTAGTAAAAAGAGTAATCTAAGTAAAAAGAGTGAAGAAAAGAAAATTCAGAAAATAAATAAAAAAGGAGGGATTTTTTTTTTAAAAAAAAGGGGGGTTATCTGTATAGTAACTGAAAGAGCATGCTCTTACTTTATGAGTTTTTGTTAATTAGGGATGATTTTGATATGGAAATTGTTTTTAAGCTAAACTTTTGTTCCTAAGGTATATAAAAATAAAGAGGGGCTTTATTTATTTTATTTTTTAAATTAGCTGTTGAAAACTTCAACAAGTTATTGGTGATTGAAGGATTGTTGAGGCAAGATTAAAGAGACTCAATTTTCATAATTCCTTAATGTTTCTAATGTGATAATTCCTGTTGTTTTTATGTACCTTTGAACGCAAAACTGTGAACATTTTAGCCAAGAACAACAAGAAGAGACGAGCCAGAATAAGCCTTCTTCTCTCAACCCCCTAAAGAGGAGGAGGATGATTGTGCTCCGAGGCACCCATTGTGTCGCAAAGCTATAGAGATATGATCGCGAGAATGCAAAGCTAGCGGTTCGCCGACTCTATAACCACGTTTCGCACACCCATGGACGTGTGAGAAACCCAACATTAAGGATCATGTCGAGTCATTCATGGCAAATGGGCTTGAGCGTACTTCTTAACCTCGAGATTCCTCACAAATATGTCCCGGTTAGTGATGGGCGATATTCGCCAACTCCTTTAACTTAATCTCAACTCACCATTGAGTTTATGTCAAGTTTTAACTTGACAAGGAGGATAGCAAGGTCACCTTTCGGACTTTAACAAGTCCTACACTTTGACCATCTACCAATTAAATGAGGCATTTGGTTTTGACCCCGCGACTAAATCACCGACATGGGCGCAACTTCTTCGTTGAGAGGGTAGCCAACAAGGTTTTGGTGAGAAATAACTAATTGAAGGTGTAGCTGCTTTCTTCAAAGATTCTAGGGCTTCCGAGGTTATTCATGGCGGGTATTCAGTACTTTATAGGTGGTCTCTCTTACTTCTTTCACAAATGGTAGGTTGGGAGCATAAATGCCGGTGAACTCTATGTGCTTTTGAGGGCGCTAAATGGCCCAAAGTTTTAACCCCACCGGTTCTAAGGAGAGACCAATTGGGAAACAAATGGGCGAACCATCTTCAACACCTCATCACCACATATCATAGGAGTACAAGGTGCATCCGTGGAGGGATGATTCTCTTGCTTGCTTCAACTCTTGAAGAAACGGGACCTCCATGTGGGGTTAGTTCTTTGTCAAAAATGCGAGTTTGTAGAAAAGTGAGGCCCCAATGAAACTTTCATTGCTCACCATGACGGATGGAGGATATTTGGAAGGTACAAGACACCTTATGGTGTTTATGCCATGTAGCTCATGACAACTCCTTTTGACTCCTCATTCCTTTGGAGGACCCGATGGAGGGATTCCGGGTGAGGAACTTTATGAGGAGTTATCAAGCTCCCAAGAGGTCCTTGCCAGGCGGCTACCCACATCTCGCTTACCTTTGATCCACGCCACTCTAACCGCTCCACATATCAAAAGAACAACGACAACAACACAAGGCAACACCAGAGGTGCCAAGTTCATACGCCCTCATATGGAGGGAGGTACTTCTTTTTCTCTACACTTTTCTACTACTGTGGCTTTTCTTCGATGATTTTCTAAAAAGTTTAAAAAGTTCAAACTAAAGTGAAAGAGCTATCCCGAACACATGAGACGATCTTTGCCGCCTCCTGTTATGAACATCTTCAATTTTAAGGGAGGTCTATCAAGCTAGGGTCCCACCCTATCTAACTATCCTAACTCCGGCTCAATTAGGGCCTCTGTCGAAATGGGAGCGGAGATAGAGGATGACATAGTTACTCCATTAAAAAGTGGGCGGACTATCCTTATTGGGAAGGACCAAGGACATTGAATCTTAATGCTCTCGATCTCGAGTCGTCCCTCCTTTGACTTCCATCAAATGGGAGGAAATTGATTTTCGAAGGGGATCGAGTTTCTTTATGATCCAATCGCTAGCAAACGGGATGGGAGGCACAACAACAAGTATCCGCGTTATTAATTGACAGATTTTACCGTCCGTCACAAAAACGATCGGAAAAAGTCAATTTAACCAACCGTTTTGATATTTTACAAACCGTTATTATATGGACGGAGATTATGTGCTGTTTAACATTTTTTACCGACGTCAACGGTCGGTAACATGGTCAATATTTTATTTGACTTGGGATTAAATTACCGACTGCCTACGTGAAATTACTGACGCGGTCGTGCGGTAAATGTATGTTTTGAAAAAACTCAAGTCGACCATATGTTCGTGTGTTATGGTGGCAAGTCTGCCAACACTCATTTCATTTCTTCTCTTCTCCATTTCACTCTCTACTCACTATCGTTCCTCATTTCATTCTCTCTTCCTCATTTTATCACTCTGTCTACTCACATCCTCTCCTCTTCACGCCTTCAGATTTGATCTCCGCTCGCAACCTAGCTATCATCGCCGCACTGGCCATCACTTATCCTCCCTTCGCCGTCGCAGCGACCGTCGCCACCACTCTCACCACTCTGTTGTCGCGCTGTCGCGTTTCATTGCTAGCCCTCCTCATTTTGAGTTAGATAAGTCTTTATCTTTTTATATCTAGGTTTATTATTTCGAATTGTTTAGATCTCGTTTTTTGTTAGATTTTCTTTTTCGTTTTTTTTTCAATTTTTGGGTTTCAATTTTTTCATTTTTGTCTAAGTTTTTTCGATTTCAATTTACTAGATTTTAAAAAATTCGTTTCAGTTTTGAATTGTTGTAAATTAATTTTCGATTTTCTTTAAATTAGTTATCGATATTTCTATTGTTTAACCTGGCTATCGGTTTTATAATTTCTAAAATTATTTTTTGAATTTTTCAATTTTTTTAACTTCCTTTGATTGGGTTCAATCATTTTTTCAACTCTTTCATCCTCACATTCATCTCTTTTTTTCTTTTATTTATTTTTTTTCGTCATGCATTTTCTAGATTTTCATTCTTTTGGTAATGTCTGAGAAATGTTGAGTATGGTATGTTAGTTTTCCCAGAATTGTTTGATTGTTGATTTGTTTGTTGATTTCAATCCTTTGATTTGTTTTTTCTGATTTGTTCATTTTTGTTTCTTTTTCTGATTGATGCAATTTTCCAAATTTCTGTTTTCTTTTCTCTATTTTTGATTTGTTTTCTTTTCTAATTGTTTTTTTTGGTTTTTCTTTATCTCATTGTTTATTTTTCAAATTTTTCTTTTTGTTTTTCTTAATTATACGGAGTACTGATTTCCAATATTTGTTTTTTTTGATTTGTTGCTTTGATTCCAAAAAAAAAACTGATTTTGCAGAATTTTTTCATTTTATTGTTGTTAACTTCGTATATATATTTTTTCTATTTTGTTGGGATTCTCTATGTTAATGTTTATTTTTTCAGTTTTGGTTCATATGAAGATTGGACTTAAAGATTGAAGTTGTTTAATTTAATAGATATTAGTTTTTTGTTGCATTAAATTTTGCTGTATCATTATATAATATTTTGCATTTATGGATGTATTGTAATTTAGATGTATCAATTGAGCAAAAGATTGTATTTACTCGTATGATTTATTGATATGTTTGCAATGTAAAAGTTGTCAAAAAAGTCATCCCTGACAACTTTTCGTTTTTTTAAATTTTTTTAGCAGTTTACCGATCGTTTAAGGCAGTCAGTAAAAGTCAAGGATTTTGAAATTTGACTATTAAACCGTTTAAGGGTCAGTAAAAGTCAAAATTCCAAATCTTGACTTTTTCCGACCATTAAACGATCGTAATCATTAAAATCTGTTAAAAAATTGACTTAAGCTTAGTTGCCGACCGCCAATGGTCGCAAATCTGAACATTACACGGTTGGTTGGCGTCGGTAATTTGCATCACATTAAACGGGTCGAGAATTTGCGTCCTTTGTAAACGTCGGTAGATCGCGTCTGTTCTTAGTTATTGTCGGTAAATATTGCCGACTGCTCGTAAAGGTTTATTTACCGTCAAAACAATAACGACCGTCCAGTTGTCGACCGTTGGCGGTCGTAAAAGGTTTACCGGACCGCCCTCAACGTTTTACTAACGAGCCCTTTTGATTTATTTTGGACGGTTGGTAATAACCATATTTTATTTACTTTGAGGAAGATCTTATTAAACTTCCCCTCCTAACTACTACGATGGTTGGGAGCCTCATGGTCCCCATCCCGTTTTCTACGATTGGGACCTAGCCATCAATACTTCAAGAACCATGATTGTGTTGGGGTATAACACGAGTGGATGGTGGAATCCACAACAAGGGAAGGACACCTCACAATGGAGGAAGATGAAGAGAAGTGCACATTGTGGAATTTTCCCCTATCCGTTTTGCTTTTTGAACTCTGAGACGGAGTTCCATTCTTGTAGGGGGGACGAGTTCACAATGTGTCACTCACTTTTGATTGATTGTTCCCTATTTGCATATATATTGTATATATATTTTTTTTATATATTATTATTGTCTTTAGGTTGGTTTTTTGCTTACTAAGTTGCAGAATTTGGTTATGAGCCATGTTTTGGGGGCTCTTGTGCTTAATTGGTTTGAATGCAGCTTTGTAAGTTTTCTCCAACTCCATATTTTTTATTATTCCAACTTGCTTGGCTAGATATAGGAGTTTTCTTTTACAGTTGAGAAACATTCATGGGATCATGTGCTTACGACATCGTAGGGGTTGCCCATGATGGCGATTTTAGATTTATGTATGTCTTAGACTTTATTCAAGTTTATATTTGAAGTTAATAAGGGGATGATGAGGATTTAATGTGAAATATCTCCAAATTTCTCTTTCCTAGGTATCTATTGGCCTGTTGTTTGTATATTGCGTTTTGTGTTTTGTGCTTTTATTTGTAAAAAGTTGAAAAATAAAAAATAGAATAATGCAAAAGGAAAGATTTGTTTTTTCATTTTCCTTTGTTTTCCTTCTTTTCTTTTTCTTTCTGTTCTTTTCTCTTCATTTCTTCTCAAGGCAAAGTGTGTAATTATGTTTTGTCTCTTAGTTTAGACTATGGAGGGGATTTGAGTTTTTGAGCAACTCATTTCCCTTTGACTTGTGAGCTTTCTAGGTTCTAATCTTTGAAATCACAATCTTTTCGAAAACTAAGTCATGAGCTTCATTCTAGGAATTCTTTTTGATGGCAAGCTTTGTAGTAAGCATTCGATCTATTCTGGTGGTGAGACTTTTGGCCAAGCGGGCGTAGCTCGGTTGATGATAGGAGCCTCTTGCTTGTTGAATTTTGGTTGACTTTGAACCATGTGAGAGTGTGTGATAATTTGAGCAAAGTAAACACAAATGTAAAAAAATCCACAAAATTTTGTGCTGCACTTGAGGCTATTTTGCTATTGCTTGTGACTTTCCCAGGCTTAGACGAACTCTCAAGGTGTGATAAGGGCAATCATTTTGGATTTGGGTTAAATTAATTTTCCCTTTTTCATGTGCTATTTTTCTTTATTTTTCCACATATTATTAGGATTCACTACAAAAAATTAATTTTAAACAACAGACGAAGTCGTGCAATAAATGGTTTCGCAAACGACTTTTTTCATTGCAAAGTTGTTGCAGTACTCCATAGCGAAGGTTTTGCAACGACTTTTGTGGTTCTAATAATGGATTTTACTTTTCGTTACCATACAATGTCGTTGGAAATGAGTTTTTCCACCAAAATTTAGCCATTTATTCAAACGACTATTGTCGTTGCAAAATATACCTAATAGTTTGACAACAAACAAAGTTGTTGCAAAACATTACACCCAGTTTAAAAAAAAGTGTCACTGAAAAAGATACTCACCCTTTTATAGCAACATAAAATCTTGTTGCAAAGAATATCTTACCCAATTTAGAAACAAAAATATTCATTGCTACATATTGTTTTTTGCTATCTACTGAATGAAATCATTGCATAAGAATACTTGCATATTTATTTTTTCGTATAATATACGCAATAAAAATTTAGATACATGTATTGTGCCTAGCCCAAATGGCCCAATGATAGAGACCTTCGGGAAACAAAAGTAAATCGTCGAGCTAGGGACACTAACAGGTAGGGGTGTGCAAAACCGGAACCTAGAATTTTCCGATCCGGAATTTTCGGATATCGATTATTCCGGAAGGAATTAATTTGATTACGAATCCGATCCGATTATTTGGATTCGTATTCTGGATATCGATTTCCGGATCGGAAATCCGGATTCCGATTCCTGAGAATTAAATTCAAATTGTTTTTTTTTTTTGTTGCGAGTTAAATCCAATGCTTTGTTAAACTTTAATGATGATAATTAATTCATATATTTTGACACATGGATATGTTGAGATCTTAATTATGTAAATCTAAACATTAAAATAAAAATAATAAATTCTATATATCATTAATATGCAACAAAAATTAGAGCGATTTTCCTCATCATAGTGTTCTCTTCGTCCGCAACACTAGAATGGCTCATGAGCTTTTTTTCCTCATTGCGCTTATGATTGTTGTTCGGTTCTTACCTCCGGCGAACTTGAAAATTATCATCTTCCATAACTGTCGTTAACTCCTTGAACTTCATCATTAGTCATCGGAAGCTGATGACACTTCAAAAAGAAAAGAAATAATTCAATTAGTGATGAAGTAGACAAATCTGACAAAGCATAAGAAATTAAATTCTGATTATATACACAGATATTGCTGATTTAGGACAATATTATACACTGTATTTAGCAATATTACTGAGTTCTGTTATTTATATGAATCCTAAACTAATTCACTATTAATCAGTTATTGCACTGATTAATATTTGCATAATACTATTGATTATATTGATTTTGTTTATATTAATTTTCTGTGTATTTTGCACTACAAAGAATCAATATATTTGCTGACATCATATCAGTAGTTAGTTCTGTTATAATATCAGCAACTTGTTTTATTAATCAGAAAATTTATATAACAGATAATCAATTAAAATCAGAAAATACTGAAAATATTATACATCTATTACATTACTAACTAACTAACTCCTTAAAAGGAGGAGATCAACACGGAAAAAAGAGGAGATTAAGTACATGAATAGAAATAACCTACAAATCTATAAAAACCCTAAAGTTATTTTACTAGTTAGTTCGTCAAATTGCATCCCTCTTTCGAGACCTAATTTACACTAATTTCGCCGAAATTTCTGCTAATGCTCGAATGTCGTTTTCATGTTTTGAATGTCTCTCAGATTTGTGTAGGGAATTGATTCACTTTATGCTACTTTTTAGTAGTTACTAATAGATTTAAATTAATAATTAACTCAGAAAAACAAAAAAAAAACTATACTTGCGACGCTGCGCTTGGGACGGAAGGCGACTGCAGCACGAAGGGATCAAGGCAGCTGGCGAAGCAGCGCTGAGGCGGCGAAGGGCTCAAGACGAGCAGCGATTCTAGGTTTCGAGAGCAGCGGTGATTTGAGAGTGAGCAGCGGCTGAGAGAGACAGAGGTGAGAGTGTGAGTTTTGAGTGAGTAATAAGGCCATCAAATTTCTAATTACTAATTTACTATAATCTAATAGGCTTATGCCCAAAAGAGAAAAACTGCATATGTTTAAAAAAAAATCGGAAATCCGGATATCCGGATTTCTCTAAAAAACGATTCCGGATCGATCCGCGTTTCGCGTTTTTAAAACCTAGATATCCGACTCCGAATTTTCCGAATTTACAAAAACCGGAACGGAACCGATTTTCGGAAAAAAAAAATCTAACCGTATCGGAAATTCGGAATCGTAATTTCTGACACCCTACTAACAGCCTAAAAAGGTAGATTTCCTTCACTATCCGAACACTCTTTCCAGGTTTTAGCACTCTAAAATAAATTTTAGATATTCAAATAATTTTAACTTTTTTTTAAAACATTTTTCTTGAATTTTTCGGAATTGTACAAGAGTTTTTTAAGTATTGTTTACAAATTTCGAATTTCAACCAATTTATTAATTTTGCGATAATTAATAATTATGAAACAATTCAAAATTCATAAATTTTAGCAACATCCTATTTCACAAGGTTTTTTGAACATATTTTTTTCCATAATTTTACGATTTATGGTTTAATTATTTATATATTTCTAAGCAAACACGGCAATCACGAGCAGAGGCCAGCTCCCGGGATATTCACCCGAGACATGCGTCCCGAGATAAGCGAAAATCCGCGAGCATCGAATAATATCAAGCCAATATTTTACACTAATATCAGCTAGATCGTTAACATCACGTATATATTTTATAGATTATATTACGATATTATTTCTTAGAAATCTCGCTATTCGAGGTAAAAGCTACGAATATCGGCAAGAATATCGACGCAATCGCAATAATATCAGATAAAACGTATAAATCACGTACGATTATATTACGTATAATATAGTCATCGCAATACGCTATTTGAGCAAAGAAAATCTGCCGAAATCAGGTCAATATTGGGCGCAATTGGCGCCCGTTTGGGGCATACCTGTTTTGGCCGATTTTCGATCCGTTGCCTATACAAAAGGGAGCCCCCTATTATTTCAACGAATTTTTGGCTTTGGGACGGCATTCTCAACTCGTCCAACTCTCTCTCTCTCTCTCTATCTTTCACAACACATTCCAACAATAAAAAGACCACTTCAGGAGGCTCTTTTGAAATAGATGTAGGACGTTTCAAGGTTTAAGGTTTGAACAAGGGTTCCTAAGTGGTCCGAGCCAACGCCTTGGTCTTCGACACTTGTTTTTAGAGGTAGGGTTTGGGCCAACGTCTAATTTTAAACTCCTTTTGCATGCTTGTTTGAAAATTTGATTTTCCTATGTAATTTGGCCATGTAATATTGATTAACAACGAGTTTGAAAGATTCAAATTAAAAGCACCTTAAGGCATACTTTTAAATTCCTCTACGAGTGCTTACATCTTGTTCCATAACCATATATGCCTTTAATAAGATGCAAATTCGTATTTTTCACGCTAATAAGATAAATATGGACAAACCGGCTAGGCTCCACTGGATACGGAATTAACAACACATGCCCACAACAAACAAGGTCATTATTTGCCTATAGTATTCATTAAACAACCCGCTAGTAACTTGCATGCTTAAGGGTTTTTAAAAACGCAAAACTGTTTGTTGGTGTATTCTTTTGGATAATGATGCTCGCAATACTGAGTAGAGGCCGCTAGATGCGGGGGGGGGGGAGGGGGGGGGGGGGTTTGTTGTGCACGACTTCAATCCTTAACCCTAATCCAGACCTTTGGTGCACTACCAGACATGGAGTCCTTTGCCTTGCTTTAATGCAATTATAGGCAAGGCTAAAGACGGGTTCGTTAGCTTCCAAATGAAGTGCGGTGGCAAACTTCTTTTACTCATTTTGAAGTATAAACACACAATGGTCTCCAAGGCATACCTCACAATAACGCAAAAGCGAATCTCAATTCTACAAAAAAAAAAACCGAGCCGCCTTTAAATTGTACCCCCAAAGTAGAGGATGTATGTACGGACCCCACCCGCCGCGGTGGCCTGAGCGGTACAAGTTTTCCTGGCACTTCACTAGGGATTTTCATCACTAATGCATTAGCCTTTAGTGATGTGTTGGGCAGTACTTGAAATGTTATGCGATTTCAGCATCCTTAAGAGACATTGTGTTTTAGGCATCTGCATTATACACATAACTTTTTAGGTCGTTAGCACTGATTTCCGTTTTCCTAGGCATACGTCCGTATAAGTGTGTTCTAAACACTGAGACAGACCGGGGGCTCACTTAAGATTGGCGCTGGTGCACTACCTTAAACCAATTCTTAAGCTTGATGGTCCATCCCACATGACGCGCGCTGCGTGCATAGAAGCCATAATGGTTAAACTCCTTTGATCATCAAAAAGTGGGGTTGGATGTATTCAAGGAAATCGTTCTGATCCTAGTATGGGACCCTCTCTGGACGACCACACCGACTGAACCATTCGATAACTTAGACTGATCTAGGTGGCAGGACTTTTGTTTTTCTTTGGGCATATTAGGGTCATGGCTAGGTGACAGTGCCTACGTGCTTTAATACTAGGACCTTAGCTTTGCATATCATAACCA
>SNQN01002601.1:46228-58008 GCA_008642245.1 Bassia scoparia | reverse complement strand
ATTCAATTCTTTTTAAAATAACTTGATCACAAAGATTAAACTACAATCAAACTTTATCTCGCCAAAGAAACATATATCACTTGCTAGAATTACAAATATTCATTACTTCAAATTTGAGCCGTGGATTCATTAACTTACYGATCTAGCTCCGGCTTCAATTAGCAAGTGCCCGCCTTCAATGGCCTGATCGGCGCCTTCAGCGCCGCCATTCGACTCTTCATCGCCGCCATTCCACTCTTCTTCGCCGCCATTCCACTCTTCTTCGCCGCCATCCCACTCTTCTTCGCCGCCATCGCCGGCAATCCGGATAGCAACAGCCGTCGCCTCTGCATCTACACTATCGCCCATCTTCGCAGGAGAACACTCTCGCCGCCGGAGGAACACACTCRCCGGAGGAACACTCTCGCCTATCACTCTCGCCTTCCCAACCCTTTTCTGCTTTCCCGTTATTTCCCGCAATACCTTTTAGCTCTTACTTATTTAATTTACCTTTACCTTTTATTTAATTTACCTTTACCTTTTTATTTTTTTGATTTACCATTGCTTTTACATGTGGGGTCTGCATGGTGGGGTCCTATTTAATAGTTTTTTATGTGTGAGAGGCCAAATAATCCCTACAACAGCRWTAGRGATATAGTTCCTCATGTCATGCTACCAATAATGTTGGACGGTGGGTATTCATCCTCCCACTATTATCTCAACACATATTTTAATTTATAGTCGTCGAACTCGTGTGCATTGAATTGGCGGATGGCTAGCTTAGCCATAACCCTGAAAGACAAGCAACCATTGTAATGATAGTAATTTAGGTTTTAGGGTGTGCGTAAAAACTAAGCCAAGGGACTGACGAAATGAGGCATTGGAGTGCAAATATCCAAAGTATGTAAAAGTTGGTAACAGTGTATTAGTGTGCAGTTAATTAACAAAACTACCATAAACATGGCGTTCAGGAAGAACCTTGCAGAAATTTCAGCGTGAGGTTAATCTTCCTTTCTTTCTTCTTCTTCTTTTTATTTTATTTTATTTTTATTTTTAAAGTTTCGAGCTTTGAAGATGAGAAGATCAAATGGTAATGCTTAATTGTTTTTGTAGCTCTTCTTTTATACCCTTTTTGGTTTTGTGTGTATGTGATTTTTAGCAAGTTTGGTTTTGGGTTTCAATTTTATGTGGAAAGAAATTTGCCCATTATCATTTTAATTGTGAATTGTGTGTGAAAGAACGGTAATTCCATTTTGGTTTGGTTTTTTGATTCATGGAAGAATTTGGAGTTTGCTGCAAATTTCAATTCAGTCTATCATAGTTGTGATTGTTGAACACTCAAATTTTCACATTTGAATTTGGTTTAGTGTTTCTTGTTCTTCAATTGATTTCTATTGTTTTCATGCCATTGCCAATTTTGTTCTACTGATAAGTTAATGTTGTGGCTTGTTGAATTTGCATATTTTTTCCCCATTATACTTGCATTGGAAAGACTATCAGATGGTTTTATGCAACATGATAGTTTCGAATGTGTCAGTGGTATTCTTTGTATAATCAAATAATTTCTGACGGCTTTGTGTAGCATGATAGTTCTGAAATGAGTCAGTGGTATCTTGGGTTTCTGAATTCTTCAGTTGAGTTGGTGTATGTTTGCATCAAGTCTTTACTTTGATGCTTGCAGTTCATTTTATGACCAAAGAGCTTTTGATCAAGATTCAAAAGTTCGTAAAGTATGGTATATTTTGCTTTTTTTAGAAATCAAGTGGTATAATCTTGGGATTACGATTGGATGTGAAAAGCATGAATGTAAGATATATGAAAACCTCAGAGTCAAGTTAGTTTCTGCAACGATGTTGGCATAAAGTAATCTTGTTTCTTGTGTGCTGGTGCCTATAAATGTAGTTGAGTAACAGTTTTACTGATCATCTCAATGTTTGTATCTCTTTCAGTTGTCGCTATGGCGATCGATGTAAATTTTTGCATGACACTCCACAACAGCCAAAGCCCAATGCTTTTGGCTTTGGTTCGCAGTCTGCCGCACCTTTTCAACAGCAAAAGTCCAACAATCCTTTTGGGTTTGGTGTCCAGAATAGTGGTCCTTCTAATGGAGCTCCAAATTTTGGAAGAAATGCGCAAAAGGTGGAAGCCCTTACTCACCTGAAACTGGCTTTTCCATTGTTTATAATGTCCAGCTGCTTGCACAGCCTGTTCTTTTTTTTCAAAATGATTGTTTAGAATCGTTTTAGGGTATTCATGTTTGTCTACTACTTATGAAATAACTTCTTGTTGTGTCACAGCCTTTTGAGAATAAATGGGTCCGTCCAGAGCAGCCCACAAACCAGTCTAAGTCTTCTAGTCACCAGTGAGTTTATTAGATTTACCCTCAAGTCTTCAATTAGTAAATGAAACAACCTACTTTCTAGCTTTCAGTCATTTATATCTTCCCCTCCTTAAATTATGTGGATGTGATGTTTGTGTAGGTGCACAGATCCTAATTCTTGCAAACGCTTGATTATTGAAGACTTTCAGAATGAGAGACCACTTTGGAAGCTTACCTGTTATGGACATGATAAATAGTAAGTTAATTATTATTTTTAACTGGTAACCAACTAACCACACATAGAAAGCTTCACCTGCCGCTGCTTTACATTTTATTCAACGTTATCCTGACTTACTCTCATATTTCATTACCTCGAGAACAACTTTGGTCCCAAGTAGGGAAAGTACAGTGTAACAAAAAAAGCGAAAGGCGCACTAAGGCGATAAGGGTCTTAGGTATTATTTTTCAACGTGTCATGACTGCTGTTAGCTATTAGATTTAGCGTTTTACTTCTATAATTTATTAATTACATATTGTTTGGTAAAACYGATTTGTTGGAGTGATAAAGAACAAGTATCTTTATTATACTCTTTTACTCTAACGTTCAAAGTTATATTTTTAAGCTTTTTGAAGCACACTTGGCCCCTACATGCTAATTTAATGACTCTGTAGAGTCTGTACTACTAGGTCAAAATCTTAAAGCTATTTGAGAACTCTCTTCAAATAGGACCATAGAAGTTTAGTTACTCCTGTTGGTTAGTAGTTATCTTGATGTTACAAAGTAATTGCTAGTACTTATAGGATGATTTTGTATACCACTTGTAACCTCTTCTGGATTTTGTATGCTAACAAGAAGAAGAGCTTTTTATCAGTATTCTAATTTATCCCTTGAGAAATCATTTTCACCATCCAGACCTTTTTGTGCCATTTATTGTGTAAGTATGCTCACTTCTCCAGAGGGTTGGTTGGAGGAAGACCCACCAATATTGTCTATAGTTTATGGCACAGAGATTCCTGGATAGTTAACAAGCCAGTTATACAATAGCCCAACCTGAATCTAATGCAGAAAAGTGGGTTTGACCAAACTCCATAGCAATGTGAAACCAGATTTTACTTGAAGCGGAGCAATCTAAAATCTTCGTGCAAGTCCAACCCGACCCTGTTAAACCACCCAAAAGTTGTTTCATTTGAAGTAATTATGATAAAGAGATCATGGGAAAATGACATGTTTGAGTGTTTGACCATTCTTGCGGAATTAGACTTTTGGAATTGAGTTAGTTTTGGTGATCAATTGCATTTATAATCTAATGTCTTAAGAATAGTTTGGTGCACTGGTAACTCAGTGCCTCAGTCACTTTAAACTGAACTCAAGGATATAGCTCCTGTGGAGGTTAATTCCATAAGTTCTTGGTTCTTGAGATAACAATGTGAAGGAGTTTTGAATTAATTTTTCTTTTTCTTTCAGCTTGCCATGTGATATTATCGGTGATATCAGTTATGAAGAATTGCGTGCAGTGGCGTATGATGAGGCTAAACGTGGCACTAACTTGCAGGCAATTGTAAGCTTTCCTACCTTCATTGCTTCTTCTACGACATGCATTCAATTGGAATAATTTTGTCCAAGGAACAAGAACTATCACCATCTATTGCAGCTCTTCATATACTGCAGTCCCCGTAATCCCAATTGATTGTGAACTTTTTTTGTTTATGCTTTTCTTGTTTGGGAAATGGAAACCTACTTTTTTTTCCCTAATCAATTAAGTTTATACTGTAGAAGTGTAGAATTGGATACTCATCCACTGTAATGAAACCTGTAGCAATTCAGCATTTGATACTGATGAGAATACATAAACCTTTAAATAGGATAGCAGTACCTTGTCTGATATACTTGCATTCTGGAAATTAGAAGCTTTAAGCTATAGATTGATATCTCATGGACAGATTATTAGATAACAAAGAAGTTGATATTGATAATAAGAAAAGTACACTGATTAAGATAGATATTAAGCTTTCGAGTTGCCTGAGCACCTTAAAAGCCAACCACAGCTTAACACAAGTTTACTCCATGAAGTGCTCTCTCAGAAGTGCTTTAACTATAGAATGACCCTCTAAAAGCTAGTCCCAACAATGCGATGGCTACACCACCCCTCTCCCAAAAGGCTAKCTCATTCAGTACAATATAGCTTGATAATTATTCTAGCCTTTCAGTTCAACTTCTTTTTTCATCATCTCTTTCCCACCAATGCGTTTACATGCTTGGTCAATTTGTCATCATTAGTTGAGTCTTGCACTTTTTTTTCTTTTTTAAAAAAAAAACTTAGCTACACGGTAATTYTGTATCATAACTTAATTTGTTGAATTAGTTTGTGCTGAAGCTATTCCTGTCAGCTAGGGGCTGTTGTTTTTAGTCTAGCATTTAGTAGCACTATTGATTACTGTTTGCTTCTGAAAATGAGACATCTTGGGTTTTGGATGATGTTCGGTAATTGAWTTTTTTTTAAACCTCTAGCTTTGTTTACACACATTCTTTCCAGGTTGAAAGAGAGAGGAATTTAGTAAAGTCCAAGGATGTTGAATATGAAAACTTGCGTCAAAATCCTTACACGAAACATGCACTTCCTGCTCAGTCCAATCAAAGTTCATTTCCCCCCGTTGGTGCCGGCTCACCGTCACCTATTGCTAGTGGTCCATCTCCCTTTCCTGCTTCAAATCAGCAGAATCCCTCACCTAACATGTCATTTGGCGTCAGGCAAGTATCTGTTAATTTATTATTGCTAAATCTTAATGTCAATTAAAGGGTTGTTGACTTCAACTTGTAGATGAGTACTACTTGTATAGATGTGTAATACTGTGTCATTAAGTTGGGCATGTAGTAAGTAGTTCTTTAATGGATGAACTTAAKCAGTTAATTGTTATTTTTATTTTTAAAAGCTTTGGCAGAAATTTTGCCAGTGAAAGAGGCTAGAAAATCATGTTRATGCTGTCAAATTAATTGTAGAATACAATTTATTTTTTTWAAAAAAWTTATGATTCAACACGTGCTTCACCTAATTGGGTTAAAAATTTGCAGTACTTCATCAAATAGTGGTTTTGGGCAATTCCAAGGTGCTGGCCCATTTGGGAATAAAGGCGTCCAATCAGGTTAGTAGGTGTATCTTTTACATTTAAGTGTATCTAACATGTGCTATTTTTTGATGGTATCTTTTTTTTCCTGAAGTATTTGACAGCTCTACATGGAAATGGTTGCATAACACTTCYAAGTATAACTACTTGTACATTTTTGACAATTTTTCTGTGTCCCATTTTACACATGTATTTGATACATTAGCTGAGTCCATGTGCATTGCGTACTTTTGTTAGTAGGGTTTCCTCCCCATATTCCTCCTTTATCTTGCAACTTGTAGATAGGTGTAACTCACTTGTGCATTCTTCAGGTTCCTTTGGACCTCAAGTTCCTGCACAAACAGGGGGAACTTTGTTTGGTACCAATGTAAAAGGCTTTGGCAGTAATGTCCCGAGTAATCAAGGTTCTCCATTTCCTGCGCAAGCAGGGGGCAATACTTCTAACCCCAGTCCATTAGGCTTCGGCAATTTTAGTACAAGTGGTCAAGGCTCTCAAGTCCCAGTGCAAGCAGGTCCTTTTACTTCCAATGTAGGAGGCTTTGGTAATAGTGGTGGAATGAGTAGTCAAGGGCCTCAAGCCCCCGTGCAAACCAGTCCATTTACTTCCAATGTAAGTGGCTTTGGTAACAGTGGTGGAATGAATAGTCAAGTTTCTCAAGTCCCAGTGCAAACAAGTCCATTTACTTCCAATGTTGGTGGCTTTGGTAATAATGGTGGAATGAGCAGTCAAAGTAGCCAACTACCTTCAACTTCATCAGTATCACAGCAATCTCAGACTTCAGTAGYGAATAATTCATCTACGCTTTTCAATGGACTTGGTGGAGCTAAAGCAGAGCAACAAACAATGTAAGTATCAGTTTATGGTTAAGTAATCATATATTGATCTGTACATATCAGTATATCACTAAATACGTCAAAATTGACAGTTTCCTACAGTTGATGGATGAATTTATGTCCCTCCTTGGTACTTTTTTTTATTGCCGGGTAGTTGGTTAATAGTTACTTAATATGAGAGCTACTTAGGAATTTCTTATAACATTGCCACCATTATAAATATAGCAGTAGTTTCTCTGTGATTTTCGATACGTTGACGCAAGCGAGGATGTAGTTAGTTTGGACAGAAAGGATTGGGCCATGAGCGAGAATTATCTTGGGTTAGGTTTCTCTGTGATTTAGAGGAATGTTGATATTGATGAAGATGTGGCTTTAGGATTAGGTTGGGRTGACTTAAATGGAGAATGGCTAGCTTCCCTTTAAAGTTGAAGGGAAAATTCTATAGGACTGCCATAAGACTAGTGTTGCTCTATTGTTTGCAAGCAAACTAAGGGAAAACCGTCTGCGTTGGTTTGGGCATACAAGGTAGAGACCTCAGGGTGCATCGGTACAAAGAGCTAAGGGTTCAAATGAGATAGAGGGAGACTGAAATGACTTAGTTGGCGGGAGTTAGGATAGATATGAAGCAAATGGATTTGTATGAGAATGAGGTTCTCTATTGTAGGGGATGGAGGAAGATCTTTGTGGATGACTGCACAAGAATCATCACTTTTGGTTCATTTAGCTGACCTCATTTATGGGATTAAGGCTTTGATTGATTTCAATAGTTTGGGTATGTTTAGCTTTTAGAATTACCTACATTACTTCATAYTCTTACTGTTTGGTAAACTACAGATTCTCTCTTACATTATATTTAGATTATAATTACAGATGGGTTAAGCCCTTAAAGATTTGGTATCAGCATTGTTACTGATCCTCTTGTTTGCAGGGACAACAGTTCACAAAAGTCCTTGGCTACTGATGCAGGAATATGGTTGAAAAATGAGTGGAAATGTGGAGAGGTGACTTGTTCTTACCCTTTTATAAATGATCTTAAACCAAAATATAGCTGCAATTCGAATATAATTTCTGAAATCCATTTGAGTTAGTATTCAATTGAAAATTTGTAAACACTGCTGCATAAGTGTTTGATGTGGATTTAAAAGGAAGAATTCCAAGAAAATCCAAGAAACGAGCAAAAACGTGTATGATAGTATTTAAACAATAAAAATAACTTCAAATCTTGGAAAAGACTCGAAKGATCTTAACTCACCAAGTGGAACCAGCCCCTAAAAGAGACAACCGACCTAGTRGCTAATCAAGTGAATTTCCGGAACCAAACCACAAAACTCACAAGGTTTTCTCTGAATTAACAAAGAAGAATTTTTAACACAAATAATCTGCGAATTTTATTGAAGAATGTCGAACCTATTTATAGTACAAATTAATATCTAAAACTAATTAAGATATTTATGAAAAGATAGGAATCTTATCCAAAAATATCCCAACTAACATTATCCTAAAATATCTAAATCTAATTACATGAAAATATCCTAACCGAATCTAATCTAAAACACGGAAATATCTAATCTAACATTATCCCACACGGTTTCTAACAAACCCTAACTAACCTAGATATTTATCCTAATCAAATCAGAATAATATCATAATTAACAAATATCCTAACTAACTAATAAATATCCTAACAACTAAATCTAATCTATAATAATTCGAATTAAATAAATAAAATAAAATAAAATACAACATAATTAATCCTTCCAACCAGATCTTTCCAGATATCTTCACTTGATCGAAAATTCCAGATTTTCCTAGCGTATTCCAATCTTTCCATCTTTCTTTCCAACAAGTTAGGAGCTTGAAATTATAATTATGAATGATATAATCGACCCTTGGATAATCTTTTGAACGTCCTATTGCATCCTCATCAGTGTTCCCAATATATTTGGGATAAATTGAAAACTGAGAAGAGTTTCAGTTGATCATGGAGAAAGTTAGCATTTACTGCCACATTGCTTGAAACAGAATTACAATTTGCTTAGATCATTAAGTGTTCACCTCTTAAATGTAGTGGTGAAGAGAAATTTAAAGAAGACATTTATCATACGAGTTTTTGGCTTGAATACTTTGTTGTAAAGTTTTGAAATCTGTCTCTCAGTTTTTTTTTCCATATGAAAGGTGGTTCATAGGATATACAGTTAATTTAGCCTGTTTGTCCTTTCAATTTGTCTCTCAGATTCCGGAGCAGCCACCTCCAGCAGAGTATTGCAGATGAAGGTTTATTTTGTATTAAAGTGACTATTGAACCAAACTTTGATCCCACAAGAATTCAAGGATGTTGTACCAGAGATTATTTTCAATTATTGTTGGCTTGTTGCTGTCTGAACTCTGAACTAAAAGCTGTTCTAATGTTCAGTTCACAGACTGTATTCTTTGCCTGCTCGTATCTGAATGTAAGTTTTGAACRTTATGTCTTCTGCGTAGATTGATTTAGTTAGTGTTCAATTCATACATCATACATGTGAATAGATTCTGGAGGACTCGCATCATTTTTATGAGGATTCAGATTTTGATGTTTTGCTACTCATGAATATTGTATTATCATACTGTTAATGGAGAGATTCTTTAATAGTAAATTGACTTCAGCCCCAATCCCCAATTCTATTGCTTTACCAAGGATAATTACAGCTTTAATATCCATCCATATGAAGTCATCCAAAAACATTTCAAAGTTACATTACACTTTCAATCAAATCATTTTAGTTGAAAGCACACACACAAGCCAACAATAATTGAAATAATCTCTGGTACAAAATCCTTTCTGGTGTGCGTGCTTGGTTTGATTTGATTCTTGTCATTTTGGTTCGAGTTATACATGATCGATGAATCATTGAATCCCATAGTCAAAACAGAGTGTTTATATTGAGGTTTATGAGAAGGGATCAGTGTTAATATAGTTCCACATGGTTCATGGAAACACGCCTATGCTTAGCTTCTTGCTTTGCTGTGCAACAACTCTTTATGCCCACTCCCTTCCATAACTCAACAAACAAAGCTCACCAAATTTYCAAAAGAAATAAAGAAATAAAAATGAAGGAAAATTTGATTTAGAAAACAGGATACGGCCCAAGCTCAAGAAACATTTTACACACATACCGTAAATTCCTTAAATTATATCAGCTGGTAATATAATTTCTTTGATAAGAACATAAGCCTCAAGCAACATTGAGTGTTTCTTGGTTTATCAGCAGTATTGCCGTAAATGAACTGGGAAAATGTGTTATCGAGATGACCAATGAAAGGCAGTGTTGATGAACCCAAATTCAGCAATAAATCATCTTTCAGATCTTAATGTTACACTTAATAAGATGTACTGTAAACATATTGATACAAGGACACTTAACAGAGGCTGTACTATTGACATATTCAGAATGACAAAACTGTCAGGCTACCCAAAAATAAAAGGAAAAAGAAAAAGAAAAAGAAAAGAATGYCTGCACTTCTTTTTGGCATGGATAACCCAATCCATATAAACTTATATTCTATCGACCTATCGTGTTGAAGATATTGAAGAAGCTACAGATCACATAACAGCACAAACTGCCACGCTTACAAAGAAGCCTAATAATGCTCCTGCTATGACTTCGATCTCTGTGTGCCCAATTGATTCTTTCAGGGGCACGTAAGAAATACATCTCTCGTTTTTCTCCGGCATACTTTTCTGTAGCCTAGATCCAATTAATTGAGTAGAAGCTTTCTGTTCTTCACTAAAAGCATTCGGTTCTTCAAGAAAATGCGAGCTGTTGAAATTTACTGCAGATGACGTTTCTGGTGCAATATCTTCACTGTCTTTCATCATCGACTTCATCTGATCCTTTAGGAGCAGTCTGTTTAGTGTCTTTGCATGAATACCAACTTCTCTCCTTACTCCCTGACAACAAACAAACTTATATAGATAAATAACAGGGTACACCAATTCTAAGYCCTCAAGTTATGTGTAATCATCCTTGTGAAATATCTCAAGTTAGTGAGTGAAAATAGTGTCAGCAGCACTCCTCAGTCTCCACAAACCATGACCACTGCCCATACAGAAGATTAACATAACACCAAGAAGAAGTGAATAAGAAAATAATACCTGTGCATCATACATAACAAGACAAGCATAAACGAGACTCATTCCAAATATTGAGTCAGAGAAGCCCCTGCATTGAATTGATAGCTTAAAGGTGTCAAAAAATACAAACAAGAAAGAATTGAAATTAGAACAAAAGAATTAACAGCAGTCTACCTTTCAAGGGCCAGACATGTAGCTGCAGCGACAACTGCCTGTCAATTATAAAAACAGAAGACCTGAGAAATGCAAAAACATCAGCATGCAAAATAWAAATTACAGTCTTCCATAGTTCAATCTATCGATACAAATATATAGATGTGCTCCTACTACAGCTACTAGAACACAAGGAGCACAATACAACCTTTTACATCTGCCTCAGAAAGATTGGTACATACAGGGCCTCATGGGCAGTTGGTCTAATTAGTACACTCAGGAACTCAAGGGCAGTTTTTGAAAAGGCGCCAAGAGGCATGTGCCTTTTATCTTCAGGAGTTTTTCCCCAYTATTTCATAAGTGTGCCTCGCTTCAATGAAGCCCACCTCCCTGAGACATGCCTAACGCTCAAGGAAATCCTATCTCATTGGTACCACTTTGAGGATTTTTTACACATTGCTCTGGGATCTCAACAAGATGCAAAATCTCCAAACTAGCACAATTTGAAAAGGCAGACAGCCCAAAATAGATAAAGCAGTTGTATCAACTTAAGATAAATTGAACTGATCTATCAACATTCCCATCATTACTATGACTATTACTGCTCACATTTTGAGTTCAAGTTCAAAGCCACCATCCATTCTGAATTCTGAGACCTCAAGCCTCTTTTTTTCAATGTTTATTCTCGTTTCTAACCGTTGACATAACTTTCACAATTTATTTATTTTAATTCCCAAATTACAATCAAACAACATAATATCTGTATATATAAAAATTGCTAAATAAAGTAAATTGAGCTTACAGAAGAATGGGTGGAAGGAAAGCCACCAGCTTGAACAACCGTCTTAATCAAAACTTTTTCCATACAAAAACAACTGAAGTGAATGGCTTTGCTAATTGCCCAATTGCTCCTGATACTCTCGCTGCTATCAAAACCTACTCAAACACAAACATATTTACCAATTTTAAATCATAACAAACAAATAACCACACTAAATCAAACACACAAAGATCAAAAACTTTCGAAGCAAATAAAAAAGCCAAAAGGAATGACCTTGTTTTGGGTATATGGAAACATATCTTCGAACCAACATGAATTTGCATTTGAATTTAGGAAATGAAGAAGAAGAAGATGATGATTTTGAAATTCCAGAAAATGAGTATGACCCAGATGAGATTTTCTGTTGTTTGGATTAAAGGAAGAAATGGGTGTTTGAGTATTCAAAGAATTCGGAGAAAGCAGCAATTTAGTGATGACAT